>CAWUFW010021296.1:0-125241 GCA_963921515.1 Calotriton arnoldi | reverse complement strand
AACAGAAACAAGCATTTGCAATGCAATCGGTCTTGCCTTTGGGACCTTATATGTATTTAGCTATGCAGCACATTAGCCTGGGTGCTGAAACATCTACTGTTCTTTAACATGAAGGGAAAGTAAGCACCAAACTGCGTGACACGCCAGGTATGGGAACACATGGAGAGGAATATTGCCTTTCAGCGGGAAATGGTGTAGTCTAAAGCTCTGTTTTTAATATAAAATCAGGGCCTTCGGGGTCATATCACTGAAAATACAAGATTTGAAAAAGTAGAGTGGGGTAATGTGAGTGTGCATGGTGTGGTAGTGTACTGCCATTACAGACAACACGTCTTCATTTGACATGAACATCACATTTGTATTATATTGTACAATGACTTCACTGCAGGAGGTGTTTAGGGTGGGAAAGGCCGTTATACACCAGCCTCTGGTGTGTTGCAAACAAGCTTGGGTAGGGAGCCTGCGGGAGGTGGGCAGCATCGCGACGGAATGCTACGACGAGCAGAACGAGAGTCGGGGAAATGCTTCTTATTCATGTATATCGCTTTCATCAAAGAAGAAGAGTGCATCATTCTCGTCAAAACATGGAATTTCCTTGCCAGTAGGACACGGAGCCATGTACTCTGTGCTAGCCGGCGAAACGGCAAGTCCCTCAATTTTAGAAAGAGCAGCACGACCGTGAGTAACTAAAGAGACGCAGACCCCTTTTAAAGAACTGAAGGCACGAGACACTTATCCCGGGGGTAGAGAGTTTACGAGAGATGTTCAAGCAATAGGCAGGTCTGATTTACCAGATACTATTTAAAATGTCGACCTGGCCGAGTTGTTCCTTGCTTTGGTTAAATGAAGTACCCGGCTGCAGGGCCGCTCTGAGCTGCTGAGCGCGGGAGTGAAAGGATGCAGTCATGTGTGATTTACCACAAGTGGGTGTGCGCGCTCCCCGTTTGTGTACTTTGCTGGCTGATGTGTCACTGTGTGTGGATTCAGGACACACCTTCTCGGCATTACTTCCATCCCAGGCGGCTGTAGTATAAAGTGGGCCAGTTCTTCCAGAATCCGGCATTTTTGCAGTTCAGTTCTTGCTGCGAGCTGCAAGGAGGCGAAGGAGCTTCAGAGCTAAGCGGCCATCCCTCCCCTCTGTCCGAGATTTAGGACGCTTTTGGAAACATGGTGCTCGATTACAAAGAGTTCACCTCAGCTGGCAAGAAAGCCGGGCTGCAGATCTGGAGGATCGAGAAAATGGATCTGGCTCCAGTGCCGGGGAGTTTTCATGGCGCTTTCTATGTGGGGACGCATACCTGGTGCTGCACACGGTCATCAGGCAAAACTCGACCTCGTACGACCTGCACTACTGGCTGGGTGAGTAGCGTCCGTGTTTTTATGTTGAGCAGCGTCTGCAGTGAAGAAAGCAGACAGACTTTGGGAAACTTTCGCTAAGATTCGCAGAGTGTCTTCGCAGAAAGCAAGACAAGCACAGGCCACAGGCTTCCTGTTCATGCTGCCGCGGTTGATGTCAGACTGAGAAGTGTTGTGACAACGCCACTGCGCCCCTTCTCCGCTACACTGTTCCTCTCCACGGACTTGTGCTGTCTCTGCCTCCCACAGTGCCAAAGAGCACGGATTTAGAGTGCAGAGCATACATTAAGAGAGACGCCGCTTTGCTGCTTGTGCTGTCTCTGCCTCCCACAATCAATTGGCAAAACGGCACTGATTTTTCACGCATGCGTACGATGTAAGGCATCGCGCGCATGTGAAACAAAGAGTGCAAATTGAGCCACCAATCAGAAAACAAACAAGCACTGAAAATGCAATAGGACTCGTATTTACGCGAGCCCTGTTGCATTTTAAACGGAAGTGCGGTCATTAAAGAAGGCACGAATGGGTGGGGGTGGGGGAGTGGTTGTGGTCAAAAAAATTACGGACTGCGGGAGGGAACGGGTAGAGGCAGGGGAACAAAGCGGTTTTTACAGTAAAGGGGCTGATAGCCTCGGAAGAATAATAATGACGACATGGCCGTCAGGAGGCGGGACTAAGAAGCTAAAAACCAATCAAAATGCTCAATTTATGATGGAAGCCAATGAAACTTATAGATGGAAAGTGGGCGGAGCTTCCCCAGCTATAGTGTATACTGCATGCCTCGCAAAGCGAGCAGCGCGTTGCGCTGCAACGCTATGCGAGACCTAATAAAACGATTTAGGTAATCGTTTATTTTTCACTTGCTGGCTAGAAGCAAGTGGGGTGACGCTCCTGCGCCATTGCAGAGGAGCCGCCCCATATGAATGCATGCTTTCACATACACACGCATTTACTCATCCACACACTCATTCTCACATAAACACACTCTCACCCGCAAGTGCGCACACAACATACATTTAAAATTATTTTTTACTTACCTCAGCTGCCAGGGAGGGTCATATTCCAGCAAATTGAAATTTATTCTTTATTACACTTATTGTGATTAATAAAATATTATTTATAAATATAAATATTATTAGTGTAATGAAGAATAGACAAAAAACAAGGAAAGTGGAGCTGCCCTTATGTGCCTGGCACTGATTTTGCCCCCTCGGAGGTCAGGGGTCGCAAAGGCAGTGCCCTGTGTGGCAAGGGGCAAGCCAGGGGTCGCAATTGCGACCCCTAAATGACGTCCATGCAAAGACACTAACTTTAGAAAAGCTGAAAATGTTTTTAGTACAAAACATTGGGTCCTTGTTGTTTCCGATCCCTGGGCAAACGCATGTTTGTGCAGGGGTAAGACCAACGAGTTTACCATTAGTTACTGCTTCCCCGCAGATCCCCAGTTGATCTTTGGCAGGTCAAGACTGCCGAAATTTGCCATGGGAATGTGACCAGTAAATATCAGTACAGGCAGGTTTTGGCATCCTAAGCCCCAAAATCCATGTTACACCCCATTTTAAAAGACACAACTTGTAATAAGTGATAATTATTGTACCTTCTAAAAACCGATCCTTGGTGTATTGCATTTTAAAAGGTGCAATAATAATCAATTGGGCCACTCTGAGGGCCAGTTGTACGTAGGTGAGGGTTTGTGATTACCAAATAGCAAATTTTTGCGATTCACTATTTGGTAATCGGAAACACCAGTGTACGAAAGCGTGCTTTACACTTTCTGTGATTCCCAGCGGGTCGCAAAGAGAGCTACCTCATTAATATTCATGAGGTAGATCTCTGTTTACGACCCATTGGGAATCGCTAAAATCACAGGGATAGTGGCCTGCTGTGGTCAGAAGATCACCATGTCTGTGATTGCTTTACAATGAAGCATTTTTTTTTAAAAATGCAGTCTGTTTTTCTTAAAGGAAAACAGGATGCGTTTCAAAAAGAAAAATGAAAAGTTTTCTTTTCATTTTTTAAGAGTAGGCAGTGGTCCGTGGGACCACTGCCTGCTCCTAAACAATGTTTTACAACCGTTCACAAATGTTTTGCGACTGCATTTCGATCGCAAAACATTCAAATATGCCAATGCGATTCATTATTAGGAAGCGATGCCCTAAACACGTCCCTTTCTAATGCCGAATTGCAAAGCCAAATTGCGATTATCACAAGTTGGCCTTGATACATCCAAAAATGCTTTTTTGCAGTCGCAAACAGCCCTATTGAGTGAATTGGACCGTTTGTGACCTCAAAAAAGCTTTCAACATCTGGCCCTAAGCATAGGGCCACATGTATGTATCAATTTTGAGTTCGCAAACATGCTGATTCGCAGAATCGGCCCGTTTGCGAGCGCAAAAAAGGTTTTTTCCATGTATCAAACCCTATTTTGCGATTCGGTAACCTGTACCTAATTGCAAAATGGGTTTGCGATTCAGTGTTTGGAAGGGGCGTGTTTAGGGCGTCCCTTCCAGATACCGAATTGTAATTGAATGTATGAATGTTTTGTGACCGTGAATACAGTTTCAAAAGATTCGCATTTTACCACCAACTTCAAGTTGGCGGCAACCCATTTGCAAATGGGAAGGGGTCCCAAAGGGACCCGTTCCCCTTTGGGAATGGTGGCGAATATGTTTTTAGCGAGCAGGCAGTGGTCCCACGAACCACTAACTGCTCTTCTTTTTTAAATGCAATCCGTTTTCCTTTAAGGAAAACGGGCTGCATTTTAAAAAAAAAGACTGCTTTATTGAAAAGCAATCACGGACATGGTCAGCTGACCCCAGCAGGCCACCATCCCCCTGACTTTAGCGATTCCTAGGGGGTCACTAATTGCGACCTACCTCATTAATATTAATGAGGTAGGTCGATTTGCGACCCACTAGGAATCACAAAGTGAAACTCTTAGAGTTTCATACATTAGGAATAGCGATTACCTAATTGCGATTTGCTGAAAACCGCAATTAGGTAATCGCTATTCCAAATGTTGATACATGTGGCTCATAGTCTTTTATGCTGATAACTATTGATCAATACTCTTTCCAAAGGCACTGGCATTACTCTGTGAAATGCTCACCCCAGACAGGTAACCTAGCTGCCTGATGTTTTTTTTATATAGCACGCAATTAAGCGTAGCCTCTTTCTCTCTCTCACCACTGTCTTCATCTCCAGAAGCTTTCTGCTTCTTTCTCATCTGTCAACAGTGCAGCATACGATGTGTCAGATCTTCAGCAAAGATAATGAGACAGATGGGGTTTGCAACCGCAAAATCCATTTGTACTATGTACAAAACACATTTTATGAGCCAGAAAAGGTTTTCTATGTTCATTCTAAATTGTAATTTGGAAGGGGTGTAACTGGTGGGTTCCTACCAGACTGCGATTCGGAATCATATGCATAAATATTCTGAGATTGAAATTCATCGTAAACTATCAAAAAGTTACCAACTCCTGAAAATGAGGGGTAACTTATTTGCAAAGGAAAAGGGGTCCAAATGGGACCCCTTCTCTTTTGGGAATTGGGTAGCAGCATCAGCTGAAGTAGGCAGTGGTCCAGCGGGCCACTGCCTGCTCTCAATGAAGTTTTCCAAAACTGAAAACTATTTTTTTTTCAAAAGCGGCCACGGTTCCATTAAGGAAGGTAATCACAGGGGGTGGCAAATTGTGATCTGCCTAATTAATATCCATTTGACATGTCGTTCTGCAACCCACTGCAATTTGGTATTTTGTGAACCGACCTAATTGTACATTAGTCATTTTGCAAAACAAAATAGTGGCCCCGAAAGGCGGTATGCAAATTGCAACCGCGTCTTTAGTGCATCTGGCCCAATGGGACTAAAATATCATTGCATACTTATTGTTTATTAGCATTTATATAGTGTACGACCTCAAACCTCCTTTCCTTCATGGGTGCCAAGAACCCAGTTCTTAAAACTCTGTGCCTTTTGTATAGAAGCATCACCTCTATGGCCCCTTTGCTCAGAAGGACAATGATTCCTGCCTTCAAAATTGCAGTGTGTGCCAGAGAGCATGTCCCGGTGGAAGGGGAGCAATCTGGAGAGAGGGATTGAAAGTTTAGATTAACTGAATGATGTACTGGCCCATCATGATCACCTCCTAACTGGTGGAAAATGGAGAGACCCTCACCCACTTGAAGATGATGGATTGAGGGTGGCGTCAGAGAAAGGTGTTGAGAAAACAGAGCTGGAAGAAGATTATGGAGACTTGATATGCTGCTTTTGCTGCCGATGGCATCTCCCAGATTAACCTATGTCCCCAAAGGAGCGAAAGAACTACTTTTGTTTATGGACATGCTGAGAAGGTACTGCTTGGACTGCATTGCCCTAGGTTGTCATAAAATGTAGAATATTCCTGGTAGAAATTTCACTCTGGGTATATTAGTCCCAGCGCAAAAGCCATAGCTGTACTGTATTTTAAGCATTCTAAGGAAGAGTTGACTTTTTCTCCAAACTGCTACTCATCAGTGAAGGGGGTGTGGATCTCTGGAGAAATCAGTGGAAAGCATACACGTGTGCCAATGCAGTGTGACAGCTGTGCCTAAGGACCAAGCAACGGAGTCCACGAAAGCTAGACCACACTTCAAAATCTGTTTGGTTGCATCCAATTCATCATTGACAAGGTTTGTGATTGGGTTTTTTCATGTGCTCTTGTAAATTTATCACTTTATGTTTCTCCAATTCCCACAAAGCATGAACATATTGACCCAGCAGTCAACATTCACCGACTGTCTATTGGGAGGCACCTTGGGGAAGGCATTTGGACTTTGCTTCAAGGAGGACATTTGGGCAACCAAAGTTTCTGGAGACACATGAGAAAATGAATAGTGCAGGTCTCCCGAAGCAGGCATCGTAAGCTCTGGGTTAAAGCCGAGCCCACAGAACATGATCCCTTGAGGACTAACCCAAAGGGTACAGAAGCCACTCTACACAAATCCAGCAAAGCTAGCCCAAAGGCCTTGATCTGGGAAACTCTGGTCTTATCTTTTTCAGTGTCGGGATCATGTCCAATGAAGAGGATGAAGAGGATGAAGAGGAAGAGTTTGGCATTGAGGAATGGTGCATAGACTCTGAATGTCCCAGGAGCATGACAGTTTCATGAAGGAAAAAGATGACTTCTCCTTCCCATGCTGGTTTTTTGTTATTTTTTATTGGAAGATTTATGGGAGACCATTCTCTGACAGGTGAGTTACCTGTGGGTGAAGGGAAGCATTTAGGCATATCTCTGTGGCCTTGGCCAAAATAACTTTGCCACACTCTCCCTGATGGCCTTTGGGTGCATGAAGCAGCAAGAATCATAGGTTGTGGAGTAGTCCTCCGATCCTGACACCGCATGCAGATGTCATGTGGTTCCAAAAGGGACATCTTCTTGCAACATCAGTGACCAGGCTTGAACCCTGACATTTTTAGAAGGGAATACCTGACCTACTTGTTGCCGAAATGCAGAGAGAGAGCTCCAGGCACATGTTGATGAGATGGGTAAAAACAAGAACTGATGTCAGCACACCAACTCTTGTCTAATATATTCTGATGCTGCCAGGTCCAGAGGTGGAATCACAGTTGAAGCCACATGGCACCGTCTAGCACCTGTAGAAGGATATTGCTGGGGAAATGCTTTTCAAGACCGCCAGTCTGAAGCCTGGAATCATAATTCCTAATGTGAGGAATCAGAATATAAACCAATAAAATCCATACTACCATCAAAGCTAATTTCTCATATAAGCTTATGCTTCTATGTACACAAATTAATGTTAGCCCACTTTCCAAGACTCCACTGGAATGCATCTCTTTGAAAGGTTTTCATAAAGACACATTAACACACAAACTGGCACAGTCTTCACAATCCCTGGGATATGCCTAGTTGCCCAACTCCCCTAAAGTACTTGCAAAGATGGACCAATCCCTTTTAAACCAACTCGGGCTGCGGCAATAACAGGAAATATAAACAAGTGTCCTGTGGGATTCATTTGAAGGTTGATATACTTGCTTAGATGACTTACTTCTACTTTTAGTATAAACCACATTTAATGAATCAACATATGCACGCAAGGCCACTTTTTTCAAAAGATACTTATTGTATCCACATAAGTAAATAAACAAATGATCAAAATGCAAACAGCACAGTGCTCATGATGATGAAAATATTTACAAATTGCCAGAGTTTCGACCTCCTATCAACTTTATAGGTCTTATTAGGACTATGCCATCTGGGCCTCATTTATGAGGCCCCTTGCGGCACCGGAACGTCAATTCTTTGACGTATTTACAAGGTCACGTAAAGCCACTTTACGTGGCTTTTCATGGCCTTCTGAATATGTGCCCCTTTCATGCAGAACACTGCGTGAAAGGGGCGTTCCATGGGTGTTGCTGTGGGTGTTCCCACGCAACACCCATGGAATCTGAAGCATTCCCAGGTTTACGAGAAATCGTAAACCTGGGAATGCCTCAGAATCCAACTCCACCCCAGGGGTGGCGTTAGGGAGGAGCAATGAGGAGACATGTTTTCATTTCTCCTCGTTTTTCCTTTTTCTATGTGTGCTGCATTCTGCAGCACACATAGAAAGAGGAAATCGCCTTAATTGAATGATTTTATGCAGGTAGGTGTCCCTTCCTGCACAAAATCAATCAGCCCCGCAACGCAGGCACCCTTCCAACATGGTGCAAGGATGCCTGCATTGGTGCAAGGATGCCTGCGTTGGCGCATGGCAGCCCATTGTGTGCCCCCGCAGGGGGAAAGGACAGAAATGCACCGTATCTCATAGATATGGTGCATTCCTGCCCTTTTGTTTGACGTAGGACAGTGCAGCAAGATTCCTTGCGGCGCTGCCCTACGTCAAACCATCATAAATGAGGCCCTCTGTTTTTATATTCTCCTGTATATGGTACCTTCGTTTTATTCAGTCATTCTATGTGATAACGTCCTCTCATGTTTCACAAATGGGCTGGAGTATCTATACTTTAATGTGTTGTTAAATATTCAAAAGATTTTGGAGACACATATATTCAAACAATCATTTTTTTAACGCTTTGTGTGTCCTGCTTTTACTTCATAATCGCCCTCTCAATCTAATATTCACTTCTGGAGCACAATATTCAACTCAGGTTTGTTGGTGTGTAAGCTGGAAACTAATGCTAAAACATCTACTATGGGGACAGAGTTCGTCTCTCCTTCGATCAGTTAAGGAAGAGTCGCTACAGTATATCACTCAATTTTCAGCGTTCTGTTTCACGTAGGGATACTGCACGGGAAGATCTAAAACGGTCTAGTTACCACAATGTTGCTCTAATGAACATTTTGCCCAATTTCCAATGTTGGAGTTAGTCTGATGTTTGCTCAATAGCAATAATGCTGGTGTAATGAAATGTGCCCAGTTCTTTCTGTGCTGAAGTTGTGCTCAATTTTCACATCAGCGTAGTAAGAGTATTTGTACACTAAATAAGGCATATTTTTCTAGGCTCCACAGTATGCTAGCATATACTTATTACTGGGAACTACATGATGATAATAATACTTTATTGTTATTTAAAAACCTTTACAATTTAAAAAAGCAGGTGAGTTTCATAAAACAGAAATAGTTTAAGCTGAGAAAATGTTCATTGTTGGGGAATTAGTGAAACTCCCTGTTAATCCTTCATGATGAAGCAGAGTATCAGGAGAGACGAATGCAGTAGCCACAACTAGTACCGAGCCATCAGCAGCCTGCTACCGGCTGGTCCAAAGCAGGTTCTACCGGGCCCAACCACTCATGTGATGGTCCTGTGCCAGTCCTTCACCCTGATAGAGAGCTCCTTGCACCTTCACCCCAGTCTGCCCCTGTGGATGCCTGCACCTTCCACAAATATCACTCAGCTTACCCCTCTGAATATTGCAGCCTAACGTTCTCCCATCTGCCTCCTGCAGCTGAGCACAAAGGCCTCCACAACACTGTCCCCACAGGTTGCATATCAGAATGCAGAGGAATACATACCGACCTTACAAGAATATTGACTTCAGGATATCAATTATCACTGTACCGTCATGGTAAGTGTTTATATTGGTAAGTAACTCCACATCTGGTTCCTTAAATAAATATATATATATATATATATATATATATATATATATATATATATATATATATATATATATATATATATATATATATATGTATATATATCCAAACAGTTAGGTTGCCCCAAGAGAAGACGCCGCTCACGGGAGGTTGAAAAACCTTAAATTGAGGACTGCAGTGTAGTAGTTTCTCCCTCCAAATCACCATCAACAGCCCAACGCGTTTCAAACACAGAGTGTCCTTGTTCACGGGCACAGGAAAAAAGAGCGAAGGCAAAGCAATCATGAGGAACACCTGTTGATATGAACACAAGTCCCGCCCCAGTGGGCGTGTGCAACTTTGCATGCTTGTACTTGTAGTTCCTCATAGTTTACCCAGGTGGGTGCCGCCATGCCCCTGAAATTATTCCACATCTTACCCAAGTGGGTTGATAGGAGCCCAAGAGACTGCAAACACTGTTAATTCATTGTCCAAACAACACGGACCCTCCCGTTCCAATAGCGCATAGTCAATCTATGCGCCGGATCCGCACAGATAGCAGGGGCGTCTTCGCGGCCGAGCAAGCCGCTAAAATCCAAACAGTTAGGTTGCCCCAAGAGAAGACGCCGCTCACGGGAGGTTGAAAAACCTTAAATTGAGGACTGCAGTGTAGTAGTTTCTCCCTCCAAATCACCATCATCAGCCCAACGCGTTTCAAACACAGAGTGTCCTTGTTCACGGGCACAGGAAAAAAAGCGAAGGCAAAGCAATCATGAGGAACACCTGTTGATGTGAACACAAGTCCCGCCCCAGTGGGCGTGTGCAACTTTGCATGCTTGTACTTGTAGTTCCTCATAGTTTACCCAGGTGGGTGCCGCCATGCCCCTGAAATTATTCCACATCTTACCCAAGTGGGTTGATAGGAGCCCAAGAGACTGCAAACACTGTTAATTCATTGTCCAAACAACACGGACCCTCCCGTTCCAATAGCGCATAGTCAATCTATGCGCCGGATCCGCACAGATAGCAGGGGCGTCTTCGCGGCCGAGCAAGCCGCTAAAATCCAAACAGTTAGGTTGCCCCAAGAGAAGACGCCGCTCACGGGAGGTTGAAAAACCTTAAATTGAGGACTGCAGTGTAGTAGTTTCTCCCTCCAAATCACCATCAACAGCCCAATGCGTTTCAAACACAGAGTGTCCTTGTTCACGGGCACAGGAAAAAAGAGCGAAGGCAAAGCAATCATGAGGAACACCTGTTGATGTGAACACAAGTCCCGCCCCAGTGGGCGTGTGCAACTTTGCATGCTTGTACTTGTAGTTCCTCATAGTTTACCCAGGTGGGTGCCGCCATGCCCCTGAAATTATTCCACATCTTACCCAAGTGGGTTGATAGGAGCCCAAGAGACTGCAAACACTGTTAATTCATTGTCCAAACAACACGGACCCTCCCGTTCCAATAGCGCATAGTCAATCTATGCGCCAGATCCGCACAGATAGCAGGGGGCGTCTTCGCGGCCGAGCAAGCCGCTAAAATCCAAACAGTTAGGTTGCCCCAAGAGAAGACGCCGCTCACGGGAGGTTGAAAAACCTTAAATTGAGGACTGCAGTGTAGTAGTTTCTCCCTCCAAATCACCATCAACAGCCCAACGCGTTTCAAACACAGAGTGTCCTTGTTCACGGGCACAGGAAAAAAGAGCGAAGGCAAAGCAATCATGAGGAACACCTGTTGATGTGAACACAAGTCCCGCCCCAGTGGGCGTGTGCAACTTTGCATGCTTGTACTTGTAGTTACTCATAGTTTACCCGGGTGGGTGCCGCCATGCCCCTGAAATTATTCCACATCTTACCCAAGTGGGTTGATAGGAGCCCAAGAGACTGCAAACACTGTTAATTCATTGTCCAAACAACACGGACCCTCCCGTTCCAATAGCGCATAGTCAATCTATGCGCCGGATCCACACAGATAGCAGGGGCGTCTTCGCGGCCGAGCAAGCCGCTAAAATCCAAACAGTTAGGTTGCCCCAAGAGAAGACGCCGCTCACGGGAGGTTGAAAAACCTTAAATTGAGGATTACAGTGTAGTAGTTTCTCCCTCCAAATCACCATCAACAGCCCAACGCGTTTCAAACACAGAGTGTCCTTGTTCACGGGCACAGGAAAAAGAGCGAAGGCAAAGCAATCATGAGGAACACCTGTTGATGTGAACACAAGTCCC
Source organism: Calotriton arnoldi (assembly GCA_963921515.1). Taxonomy (NCBI): domain Eukaryota; kingdom Metazoa; phylum Chordata; class Amphibia; order Caudata; family Salamandridae; genus Calotriton; species Calotriton arnoldi. Next base: position 113,593 of record CAWUFW010021296.1, on the reverse strand, counting down.
GCCCCAGTGGGCGTGTGCAACTTTGCATGCTTGTACTTGTAGTTCCTCATAGTTTACCCAGGTGGGTGCCGCCATGCCCCTGAAATTATTCCACATCAGGGTTGATAGGAGCCCAAGAGACTGCAAACACTGTTAATTCATTGTCCAAACAACACGGACCCTCCCGTTCCAATAGCGCATAGTCAATCTATGCGCCGGATCCGCACAGATAGCAGGGGCGTCTTCGCGGCCGAGCAAGCCGCTAAAATCCAAACAGTTAGGTTGCCCCAAGAGAAGACGCCGCTCACGGGAGGTTGAAAAACCTTAAATTGAGGACTGCAGTGTAGTAGTTTCTCCCTCCAAATCACCATCAACAGCCCAACGCGTTTCAAACACAGAGTGTCCTTGTTCACGGGCACAGGAAAAAGAGCGAAGGCAAAGCAATCATGAGGAACACCTGTTGATGTGAACGCAAGTCCCGCCCCAGTGGGCGTGTGCAACTTTGCATGCTTGTACTTGTAGTTCCTCATAGTTTACCCAGGTGGGTGCCGCCATGCCCCTGAAATTATTCCACATCTTACCCAAGTGGGTTGATAGGAGCGGACTGCAAACACTGTTAATTCATTGTCCAAACAACACGGACCCTCCCTTTCCAATAGCGCATAGTCAATCTATGCGCCGGATCCGCACAAATAGCAGGGGGCGTCTTCGCGGCCGAGCAAGCCGCTAAAATCCAAACAGTTAGGTTGCCCCAAGAGAAGACGCAGCTCACGGGAGGTTGAAAAACCTTAAATTGAGGACTGCAGTGTAGTAGTTTCTCCTCCAAATCACCATCAACAGCCCAACGCGTTTCAAACACAGAGTGTCCTTGTTCACGGGCACAGGAAAAAGAGCGAAGGCAAAGCAATCATGAGGAACACCTGTTGATGTGAACACAAGTCCCGCCCCAGTGGGCGTGTGCAACTTTGCATGCTTGTACTTGTAGTTCCTCATAGTTTACCCAGGTGGGTGCCGCCATGCCCCTGAAATTATTCCACATCTTACCCAAGTGGGTTGATAGGAGCCCAAGAGACTGCAAACACTGTTAATTCATTGTCCAAACAACACGGACCCTCCCGTTCCAATAGCGCATAGTCAATCTATGCGCCGGATCCGCACAGATAGCAGGGGGCGTCTTCGCGGCCGAGCAAGCCGCTAAAATCCAAACAGTTAGGTTGCCCCAAGAGAAGACGCCGCTCACGGGAGGTTGAAAAACCTTAAATTGAGGACTGCAGTGTAGTAGTTTCTCCCTCCAAATCACCATCAACAGCCCAACGCGTTTCAAACACAGAGTGTCCTTGTTCACGGGCACAGGAAAAAAGAGCGAAGGCAAAGCAATCATGAGGAACACCTGTTGATATGAACACAAGTCCCGCCCCAGTGGGCGTGTGCAACTTTGCATGCTTGTACTTGTAGTTCCTCATAGTTTACCCAGGTGGGTGCCGCCATGCCCCTGAAATTATTCCACATCTTACCCAAGTGGGTTGATAGGAGCCCAAGAGACTGCAAACACTGTTAATTCATTGTCCAAACAACACGGACCCTCCCGTTCCAATAGCGCATAGTCAATCTATGCGCCGGATCCGCACAGATAGCAGGGGCGTCTTCGCGGCCGAGCAAGCCGCTAAAATCCAAACAGTTAGGTTGCCCCAAGAGAAGACGCCGCTCACGGGAGGTTGAAAAACCTTAAATTGAGGACTGCAGTGTAGTAGTTTCTCCCTCCAAATCACCATCATCAGCCCAACGCGTTTCAAACACAGAGTGTCCTTGTTCACGGGCACAGGAAAAAAAGCGAAGGCAAAGCAATCATGAGGAACACCTGTTGATGTGAACACAAGTCCCGCCCCAGTGGGCGTGTGCAACTTTGCATGCTTGTACTTGTAGTTCCTCATAGTTTACCCAGGTGGGTGCCGCCATGCCCCTGAAATTATTCCACATCTTACCCAAGTGGGTTGATAGGAGCCCAAGAGACTGCAAACACTGTTAATTCATTGTCCAAACAACACGGACCCTCCCGTTCCAATAGCGCATAGTCAATCTATGCGCCGGATCCGCACAGATAGCAGGGGCGTCTTCGCGGCCGAGCAAGCCGCTAAAATCCAAACAGTTAGGTTGCCCCAAGAGAAGACGCCGCTCACGGGAGGTTGAAAAACCTTAAATTGAGGACTGCAGTGTAGTAGTTTCTCCCTCCAAATCACCATCAACAGCCCAATGCGTTTCAAACACAGAGTGTCCTTGTTCACGGGCACAGGAAAAAAGAGCGAAGGCAAAGCAATCATGAGGAACACCTGTTGATGTGAACACAAGTCCCGCCCCAGTGGGCGTGTGCAACTTTGCATGCTTGTACTTGTAGTTCCTCATAGTTTACCCAGGTGGGTGCCGCCATGCCCCTGAAGTTATTCCACATCTTACCCAAGTGGGTTGATAGGAGCCCAAGAGACTGCAAACACTGTTAATTCATTGTCCAAACAACACGGACCCTCCCGTTCCAATAGCGCATAGTCAATCTATGCGCCAGATCCGCACAGATAGCAGGGCGTCTTCGCGGCCGAGCAAGCCGCTAAAATCCAAACAGTTAGGTTGCCCCAAGAGAAGACGCCGCTCACGGGAGGTTGAAAAACCTTAAATTGAGGACTGCAGTGTAGTAGTTTCTCCCTCCAAATCACCATCAACAGCCCAACGCGTTTCAAACACAGAGTGTCCTTGTTCACGGGCACAGGAAAAAGAGCGAAGGCAAAGCAATCATGAGGAACACCTGTTGATGTGAACACAAGTCCCGCCCCAGTGGGCGTGTGCAACTTTGCATGCTTGTACTTGTAGTTACTCATAGTTTACCCGGGTGGGTGCCGCCATGCCCCTGAAATTATTCCACATCTTACCCAAGTGGGTTGATAGGAGCCCAAGAGACTGCAAACACTGTTAATTCATTGTCCAAACAACACGGACCCTCCCGTTCCAATAGCGCATAGTCAATCTATGCGCCGGATCCGCACAGATAGCAGGGGGCGTCTTCGCGGCCGAGCAAGCCGCTAAAATCCAAACAGTTAGGTTGCCCCAAGAGAAGACGCCGCTCACGGGAGGTTGAAAAACCTTAAATTGAGGATTACAGTGTAGTAGTTTCTCCCTCCAAATCACCATCAACAGCCCAACGCGTTTCAAACACAGAGTGTCCTTGTTCACGGGCACAGGAAAAAAGAGCGAAGGCAAAGCAATCATGAGGAACACCTGTTGATGTGAACACAAGTCCCGCCCCAGTGGGCGTGTGCAACTTTGCATGCTTGTACTTGTAGTTCCTCATAGTTTACCCAGGTGGGTGCCGCCATGCCCCTGAAATTATTCCACATCAGGGTTGATAGGAGCCCAAGAGACTGCAACCACTGTTAATTCATTGTCCAAACAACACGGACCCTCCCGTTCCAATAGCGCATAGTCAATCTATGCGCCGGATCCGCACAGATAGCAGGGGGCGTCTTCGCGGCCGAGCAAGCCGCTAAAATCCAAACAGTTAGGTTGCCCCAAGAGAAGACGCCGCTCACGGGAGGTTGAAAAACCTTAAATTGAGGACTGCAGTGTAGTAGTTTCTCCCTCCAAATCACCATCAACAGCCCAACGCGTTTCAAACACAGAGTGTCCTTGTTCACGGGCACAGGAAAAAGAGCGAAGGCAAAGCAATCATGAGGAACACCTGTTGATGTGAACGCAAGTCCCGCCCCAGTGGGCGTGTGCAACTTTGCATGCTTGTACTTGTAGTTCCTCATAGTTTACCCAGGTGGGTGCCGCCATGCCCCTGAAATTATTCCACATCTTACCCAAGTGGGTTGATAGGAGCGGACTGCAAACACTGTTAATTCATTGTCCAAACAACACGGACCCTCCTTTCCAATAGCGCATAGTCAATCTATGCGCCGGATCCGCACAAATAGCAGGGCGTCTTCGCGGCCGAGCAAGCCGCTAAAATCCAAACAGTTAGGTTGCCCCAAGAGAAGACGCAGCTCACGGGAGGTTGAAAACCTTAAATTGAGGACTGCAGTGTAGTAGTTTCTCCCTCCAAATCACCATCAACAGCCCAACGCGTTTCAAACACAGAGTGTCCTTGTTCACGGGCACAGGAAAAAGAGCGAAGGCAAAGCAATCATGAGGAACACCTGTTGATGTGAACACAAGTCCCGCCCCAGTGGGCGTGTGCAACTTTGCATGCTTGTACTTGTAGTTCCTCATAGTTTACCCAGGTGGGTGCCGCCATGCCCCTGAAATTATTCCACATCTTACCCAAGTGGGTTGATAGGAGCCCAAGAGACTGCAAACACTGTTAATTCATTGTCCAAACAACACGGACCCTCCCGTTCCAATAGCGCATAGTCAATCTATGCGCCGGATCCGCACAGATAGCAGGGGCGTCTTCGCGGCCGAGCAAGCCGCTAAAATCCAAACAGTTAGGTTGCCCCAAGAGAAGACGCCGCTCACGGGAGGTTGAAAAACCTTAAATTGAGGACTGCAGTGTAGTAGTTTCTCCCTCCAAATCACCATCAACAGCCCAACGCGTTTCAAACACAGAGTGTCCTTGTTCACGGGCACAGGAAAAAAGAGCGAAGGCAAAGCAATCATGAGGAACACCTGTTGATGTGAACACAAGTCCCGCCCCAGTGGGCGTGTGCAACTTTGCATGCTTGTACTTGTAGTTCCTCATAATTTACCCAGGTGGGTGCCGCCATGCCCCTGAAATTATTCCACATCTTACCCAAGTGGGTTGATAGGAGCCCAAGAGACTGCAAACACTGTTAATTCATTGTCCAAACAACACGGACCCTCCCGTTCCAATAGCGCATAGTCAATCTATGCGCCGGATCCGCACAGATAGCCGGGGGCGTCTTCGCGGCCGAGCAAGCCGCTAAAATCCAAACAGTTAGGTTGCCCCAAGAGAAGACGCCGCTCACGGGAGGTTGAAAAACCTTAAATTGAGGACTGCAGTGTAGTAGTTTCTCCCTCCAAATCACCATCAACAGCCCAACGCATTTCAAACACAGAGTGTCCTTGTTCACGGGCACAGGAAAAAAGAGCGAAGGCAAAGCAATCATGAGGAACACCTGTTGATGTGAACGCAAGTCCCGCCCCAGTGGGCGTGTGCAACTTTGCATGCTTGTACTTGTAGTTCCTCATAGTTTACCCAGGTGGGTGCCGCCATGCCCCTGAAATTATTCCACATCTTACCCAAGTGGGTTGATATGAGCCCAAGAGACTGCAAACACTGTTAATTCATTGTCCAAACAACACGGACCCTCCCTTTCCAATAGCGCATAGTCAATCTATGCGCCGGATCCGCACAAATAGCAGGGGGCGTCTTCGCGGCCGAGCAAGCCGCTAAAATCCAAACAGTTAGGTTGCCCCAAGAGAAGACGCAGCTCACGGGAGGTTGAAAAACCTTAAATTGAGGACTGCAGTGTAGTAGTTTCTCCCTCCAAATCACCATCAACAGCCCAACGCGTTTCAAACACAGAGTGTCCTTGTTCACGGGCACAGGAAAAAAGAGCGAAGGCAAAGCAATCATGAGGAACACCTGTTGATGTGAACACAAGTCCCGCCCCAGTGGGCGTGTGCAACTTTGCATGCTTGTACTTGTAGTTCCTCATAGTTTACCCAGGTGGGTGCCGCCATGCCCCTGAAATTATTCCACATCTTACCCAAGTGGGTTGATAGGAGCCCAAGAGACTGCAAACACTGTTAATTCATTGTCCAAACAACACGGACCCTCCCGTTCCAATAGCGCATAGTCAATCTATGCGCCTGATCTGCACAGATAGCAGGGGGCGTCTTCGCGGACGAGCAAGCCGCTAAAATCCAAACAGTTAGGTTGCCCCAAGAGAAGACGCCGCTCACGGGAGGTTGAAAAACCTTAAATTGAGGACTGCAGTGTAGTAGTTTCTCCCTCCAAATCACCATCAACAGCCCAACGCTATTCAAACACAGAGTGTCCTTGTTCACGGGCACATGAAAAAAGAGCGAAGGCAAAGCAATCATGAGGAACACCTGTTGATGTGAACACAAGCGGATGGGTTCAAACGTGAGTGACTGCAACATACAGCCACTTTTTGACTTTCTTAGCTGATGTCAACCCACTGGGGACTTTATACGCATTCACTATGAGAGTCAGCAAACACCCACTGTGGATTTCACTATTTTGAGACTCCAAATACCAGATGCCCTAGTCGGCGGAAGAACACGCCCAGCCGGGCGTGACTCTGTAATAAACACAGGTGTTCTCTATGCAGTTTGCTGTTCGTCTCTTTTGCATGGGCTTGTGAACAAGAATAGTCATTCGAAACGCGTCGAGCCTTTTTACTTTGGATGCCAGCTGTGAACAAGAGGTGTCTGTGGTCCTCACTGCAAAGTGGCTCTCCGAGGGGCGCTCCCATAAAGGGCAACCTTTCTTTGTGGTATGTATATATATATATATATATATATATATATATATATATATATATATATATATATATATATATATATACGAGGTACATAGACCTGTGTTCAAGAAGAGTACATTTAGAATTATATACACTTAGCTTGACGATTTGGTGGTAGTCGATACTTTGCAGTTGATGTTCTTGTACATCGATATTAGAACCTCGATTTTATAGTAGTGCACATTTCAACCATGTATGTGAATTATGTGTTTATAAACTGTTTATATTTATTTTTATTTTACTTCTAAAGCGCTCCTTAAAAGCTTCATGGTAAAAAAAAAAGCTAATTGCACACATATGACTGCAGTGCAAAAAATACAAAAGCAGCACATGCACCCTCTAGCAGAACCTGGGCAAGATATGGGTGGGAGGCCCGGTAGAAATCACAACATTGTTTCTGTGTGCTAATGGAAAAATGTGACATAATCAAGTAAACCTTAGAGTCGACCCAGACTGAGTGACAGCGCCTGCATTAATATGATTGGTGTGTTCCTGAGAGATGTGGAAACGTGTAGCTGGTGAGAGAGCCTACTCAAGATCTTAAAGTTTTCAGGTAGTTCAATCTTCATACTTAGCTAAACAGCTGTGAGTGAGGTTTGCCAAGTATGGGGTGGGTAGAATTAACCAAAGATGCTCCTTCTGGAAGACCCCAGTCAGGAGCAGGGCCCCTCCTGGAGGATGTAGCTGGACTTTAGAACCCAAGGGCTGGACGCTGTGGCACTAGGCCAATTCTGATCCACTGGGATCCTCCATATCAGAGCCCATTCTCAAAATGCAGTGTGCTTCCAACCCTAATCTACACCTTAAAGGTAAGTGGTAGGAAGGCCCGCACCACTGCCAGGGTGGTCAACTATCAAAGGTCTGAGAACTGCAGCTGTTACTCTCAGTATGTCTCATTCCTGCAGCCATCTTTCCTTACCTTCAGAAATACTGAGGCTTTGTCCTCTAAGATGCAGACCTCAGGGGTCCATGCAGGTACGTCTGAGGGGGCAGTGAAGGAGAAATAGATATAGTGGAGCAGTGAGAAGGAGATGGATAAATATTCTGCAGATCAGAACTTACATTTGGAGATGGCTCAGGTAGTCTGTCATATCCTTTTTGTTTCCAGTTTACTTCCAAGAGCTTTATCTGCACATGCCGCCCCTCAATAAAGGCTATGTAGTCCTTGAAGTTACTGCAGGGCCCAGCTAAAATGCTCATAAAATTTAGGTGGTAGCTTAAGAACTCCAGGAAAGAAGGTCTTGTTCTAACAATAAAACACAGAAAACAGAGGAAAGAAAACAATGCGTGAACAAGCAAATGCTCAAGAATAACTGCATGCAGTTTATTAAGCTGTATGTTAAATCTAGGACATTGCAAGAAATTAGCTATCACTATTAGAGTGTCCTTACCATTAACCTGGTTCAACTGTATTTGAGGGACGAATTAAGAACAGCCATGGCAAGCCATCATGTATGTATTGTATTAGTGCTACAATAACCACAAGTATTCAGCTGTAAAATAATTAATTGACCTATATTAATCGATGACTCGCGTCAAAAGTGTGATGGTGCAATTAAGGGAAGGCAGGATTGTCACTGGGTGAAGAGAAGCAGTTGGCATCAACCTATTCACATCCTATATCAATGTTAATGTTGCTGCTCTGGAAGGAATACCTCAATGAAGGCCATAGTAATGGGTCTGATTCTCACCAGTTAGCATCTCCCCTGAGTTTTCATATGAACATTTCATCTAACACAGTGATATTCATGGCTTATGCCTACAAAGGCAGGATTGTTAGAACTGTCCTACCGGTTATTTATCCTGTATAATGCTTTATGAGCCACTCGGATAATGTTAATACTACACGTAATAGCAATGCCTAATAAAAATGTTCCAAAAAAGTGTTAAGATTTGAGTATAAGTTTTGATCAAACAGATTCATATAATACAGAACAAAACAGAATAATTTATTGTACAATTATTTAAAATCGTTACAACATAGCACATATTCTATTTAAAAAGTTGATATGCTAGCTAAAATGTTAATTTTAAAATAGGAGAGCAAATTCAGTGTCCATGATACATATGGCTGCCTCAAGTTCCATATGCGGCATGCTAAATCTAGGCGTGTTAGAGCAAAGACTGCTGCTGCATTCATGCCAGCCTTCATTTACATTACGACTTCATGATGTGCAAGAACAATAATCAGGTGCAAGTTAGGTTAAAATCATGTTAGCACGTTACTTGTGTAGGCAATAAAGACATCTGCATCTTCATGAAGTAATAAGCATACAAACCAATAAAAGTACTATGGTGCTGATTGTTTGGAACCTCATATACTACAACAATCCCTCTGATCTCAACTGAAGAACTAGATGCAAGAGATGGTTGAAGAATGAAAGGAAGAGTGGAAGATAATCCTAGCATGAAGGGTTAAAGTATGCTTGTTAGAAGCTAGCAGATTTGTTCTGGCACAGGTGATTTGCCAATAAAATAGAATGTAATCCTTCTAAAGTTAGTCAATTCTTTTGCAACTGATAAAATGCAAGGGATATTTGTAGGGAAACCATGGAGAAAGTTGATTTAATCTTAGTGCTAAAAATATTCCCTATGTGTTCATGAGTTGGTTGAAAAATATTGTGATCATCTGCTAAAAACTAAAGTAATCAAAATTTACCATCTTTACATTTGCGTGCATTATTTTCAAGGTTCTTAAACTCAAAACCTCAAGCAGCCACAGAAAGTTCTGCAGCTCCAACATTCTTTATCTAGTATCCACCCGATATGCTAAAACCACTACCCTAACTCGACCACTATCAGGATTTGCACAATTTAGATTAGATTAAACCTCTCTTTCCCTTTCTTCAAAATCAGACTGAAGAACACTTGATTCTGAGCTACTTTAAACTTTGGTGATGGTGTCCTATTGCAAACTATTGCTAAGCTGACTTGACTCTCTATTTTTGATGCTTTTCTCTTCTTCTTTTTCTCAAATGATGAAGTCTTTCTCATCCTTCTTGCTCCCATAAACCATCTTCTATTCCTCTTATGCTTTTTGTCTAGAAATATAACTGTGATCTACTGTATACACTTGCAAAAGGAAAATATTTTATCTACTTAGCCATGCACTTAATTAATACTGTTATGAAGGAGCTCATGCTAACATCTTTCTTGCTGAGGTGAAAAACTATTAACATAACTAATTACAACAAATAGTAAATATTTCATTTAAAGGGTATAAATTTCATGCCTTTCCAATTTTCTTACACATATTAATTCGAATGGGATGTACTTTCTAGCTTTATCCTGGCCATCTGAACAACCCCCCGCCCCCCTTCCAGTCTTGCAGACTCGTTACCTGCAGGGTTTCTCAAGGTTGCAAGATTAATGAACAAATAATGGCATTGAAAATAAACCAACTTATTGATCAATCTGGCTGCTGCTGATGCATGACAGAGCCTAATAACATGATTCTTGCATCAAGATATATCTCATGTTTAAGCTGAAAACTGATAAAATTACCAATTTCATTCCAATAATGTGTACCCTTTGGACAAGACCCCACCATGTGCCAAAAATCGACATCTGTGTTATTCTAACACCTACAACAACTGGGAGTAAGACCTGAATTAAAGTTTTTAAGGACTTGTGGTGTATTATATATTTGGCAAACAAATTGATTCATCTAAGCTTAGCATCCCTAAGAGGTCCAAAAGAAGTTTCTGAGACTTTATTAGAGATTCTAATGCCTTTCTCTTTATTCGACTTATTACATTTTTTCTCAGCATTTTGCAATATGTATTACTTCTGATTTTCTTGTGACAATATCCTAAACTGGAAATAGATTAATTAAATACAATTGTAGCCATATCTTTGAATAATCACTGGGTGGCTGTAGAAAGGGGCTAAAACCTTTTTTAAATTTGGTAAAACAAAAGTCAGAACCAAAGTTTACTTTCAGTGCATCGTGATTGAATGTGTTCCCTTGTGATGTACATATCACTGACCCAAAAAAATCGAAAATGTAAATAAATTCTAACGTTTCCCATTTTTTGGATAACTGCAAGCTCTAAATCAAGTTTAGAAAGCTACAATATTTTAATGTGTTGTTTCAATGTATATAAGGGATATAAACATATTCAAAAAAACGTTTTTGTTGAAGTCAGCATTTGTCAGGTTTTCCGCTGAAATTCTTAAGGGTCTTAAAAATAGCTGGCAGATCTAGGCCTTATTTGCTGTCATTTGTAGAACGATACATTTATCATAAATGATGAGCTGTTCCACAATATTTTATTACATTATCATATTTCCAATGACTGCCAAATAATAAAATCTTAAATTTGGCATACATAATTTGCTCTATCAATTTCTAGTTTGGCTAATCGTATTTAAGGTCTTGTATTTTGCCAATACAAAACTTTTTAACATCTGATCTATCTGTGTAAAGAAATTAGACTGTAATTGCAGAAAACATTAAGGAAAACAAATATAGAAAAAGTTAATTCAACGTTTTAAATAAATCAACTTCCTCTACTGTAAAATGTGGGAAAGACTGCCATTTTGATAACAGTAACTGCCTTAAAAATCAGAGGTCAATAATTCAGTTTAAACAAATCATCACAACTGTGGTCATACATCAATAACCAAATATCTCACTCTCTGATTAATGCTATAATGTTATTTTAACTTTGTGGGAAATACATCAGGTGAAGATTAAATAATAAAGTTGATTTTTTTGCGTAATTAACCTTATACCCTCTGATCTCAGTTAATGTGTAAATGATATTGAATGTGAGCATAATTGTATTCTTATCTGCCTTCTAATAAAGTATGATATTGTCTGCATATAATTTCAGTTTTGCAACCTGTGATACAGATAGATTTGTTGTCACATGTTAAAATTGCTAGTGGTTCAATAAAAGTGCAAAAAGGGTGGAGACATGGGATACCTCTGTCGCCTGACTCTTGTAACATTTATTTTTCCAGTTTGATCTGAATGAATCATTATTGAGGCAACATTTTTCTAATATATGTTCCTCACAACCCTAGTAAACTGAGGTAGAAATCTAAACTTGTCTAGGATTATAAACAGTGCATCTCAATTTACATTGTGGAATGAATGCTTTGTCTCTCTCGATCATTGCATTTGCTGCTTTCTCTGTCTTCCTCTATTAAATAGTTAGCATTGGCTCTTATATGTCTTCCAGATCTTATACTAGTTTGGAGCTCATAACTTCTTGTATAAAAAGCTTTGTTTTTGCTAAAGGCAAGTTACTGAGCACTTGGGTATTAGATCGAGATAAGGGGAAAGCTTGGCTCATAGATGCTGGGCCTCTATAGAATATCATCGTCATCAGCATTATCAACATTATGTACCAATTCATTGTTCACCACAGCAATTTCTTGAATCGATTCATAGTCTTTTTTTAACAGTAGTGACATAATGCTGTATTAAAATGGTATTTGTATTCTCATCCTATATTGGCAATACCTTCACTGAATTTAGAGGACTAACGCATTTCTCTGAGATCGGACTTCAACCTCTACTGGATTTCATGGTTGTGCAGTAGTTCTTCCCCCTGCTGTGCTTTTTAAGAGGCCAGTCTACAAGCTGGGCTGGGAGGTCTTTTTCGCTTTTTGAGGTGTACCTCTCAATACGTAAGACTTAATTTACTGAAATATCTTGAGGCTATACAAACTTCTGGAGTTAATTCAGTCGCATGGCACTGTCACTTAAATCAACAAACAGTATCTCGGAGCCTCTTAACCTGACAACAGAGGTTGTGTGCGGTATGGAGCTCCACCGCATATCTTATTTGTTGAGTTTATGCAGACTCACCTTGTAGCCTGACCTCTGTGTTGCCAACACATGCAATGCCCTGACTATCTCCACTGAGCTTTAGTATTGAGCAGTGAGATCTGCAGAGGCAAATACCGCTGCACCTTCTTCGTAGATTATTCATCTCAGTCAGCTGATCTCCATTCGAACTCCACAAACACCTCCACAGACACCACAGAGGCCCAGCACCATCTTACAGTAGCAGTGGTGTCTCCCAGAAGGGAACCGACTTCAGAGGATATGTGTTGTGGGCCACGCCTCTTCCCAATCCCCCTAATGCTAACCTCTAATATTTTCTTAAATAGAGCACATGACTTAAACAGGGCATGGCTGGCTGTCAGATCTTAACTATATAAACTGTAAAATGTTTCCTATTGTGTATGTAAAAGGTCTCTTTTTTTGTACAAAGATTTCTATGCTTTAAAGAGCTCTAACATCATTATTGCACTGTATTATATTGTATTTGCATTTGTATAGCTTTTAGTACCACTGACAAGGTGCTTAAGTGCTTTTTCAGTGAGTACCACACTAAATTAGTAACCCACTGTTAGTGGTAAGTCTACTGTTGTTTTTTTGTAGTACACTTAGTTGAAAGTTAAGAATTGTTATACTTGTGGTCTATAGATAAGTCTCAGCATGGTTTAGTCTAGTTTCTTGTCAGCGGGATGACTTCAATTTGGATTGCTTATGTGAAAGATAGCTATTATGGTGATTAATGAATTACATTGGAGAAAAATTAATGTAGTAGTTGTGTGCGAACACACAAATGAATAGTTGAATTCGGCAGATTATTAGAGTGTGTTAAGGAATTTTTATGTTCTGGGGGATAGCAATTTTATGTTCTGGGGTAGGCAAACGGATTACCATTATGGTGGCAAAAGGTATTACAGGCTCAAAAGTTGATAGCAGCAGGTGAGACATTTGATGTAAGGATAGCAGATTTATTTTTCGAGGGGAGATAAGGAAGGGAGATACTATTCCTTGAAAATATCACATACTGAAAAGATCATGCATAGTCAGTTTAACAGTTCAGGGTGTTGAGTTCAATTCTTTCAGAGATAGTGGCATATGATATAATATAATAAGACTGGTTCCATATTTCTCAATTTCGTATTTGGTGTCTTTGAAATGAGATGTGCAATATTATGCAATATGTCCCAATGGTTGTTTCTGGGTTTTTCACACATAAATATAATGGAGCGGATGAAAACTTTGTTTAGATCCTTCTTTTGTATCTATGTTTGGATTAAGAGCTTGGGCAACATGATGTCATAGAGCATCTGTTGGTAGATAGAGGGTCCAAATTTTGTATTGACAGTAGTGTTAGTGGTCTGAAAAAGTCTTACATATACTTTCTAATGCCTTACATTTAGAGTAGTGAACTCATAACTATTCTCGTGAATTGCAAGTGATTCTTAGCTGAACTAATCTTTGCAGGGAGTGAATTCCATAACTTAGCAGCTTGAATGGAGAAAGTAGAACCAGTCAGGGTTTTCTTCCTGTAGGATGAAAGTATTAGACAAGGTGCCAGCCTGGAATCTGAGATCGTAGGTTGGAAATAATTGGTAACTTGATTTCAGGAATTTAGGTCCTTTAAAGTTTATCGCACTGTAGATAATGTATTATAGCTTGAAGGAAAATATTCTTGCAACTAGAAGCCAGTGTAGAGCCTTTAGGATAGGAGAGATGTGAGTTTGGATTTTGATATGTAGAAGCAGTCTTGCTGTGAAATTATGAATATTCTGTATTCCTTTCATGGTTGAGAGTGGAGTGCTGTGACACAGTCCATTAGCAAAATCCACGTTTGAGAGGTTCTGTGATATAGTTGTTTGGCCCTTTTGAGAAAATCCAAGCTGTGGAAAACATATGTCTCAGTGTTTTCATTGTGTAGAGATCTAGACAGCTTGTTCACTTGACATTCAACACTTCGAACATTTCTCTATATGGTGAATTCAAATTTTTCACTTAATTCCAATACTAATGGGGCAATATCAGTAGAGCACTGGCATCCCTTTAGGGAAGCATTCCTTTCTGGAAAACATCAACCAGCTCAGTTATAGGGAGGATAGTGTTAACAATAATGTTGGTTCTACCATAAGTGGTATATCACTTTACCAACTTACCAGTGGCACTTCCTGGTGAACTATTTAAGGAACTGACACCAGACTGGAAGGGGAAACTCCTGCTAAATGCAATAGTGAACATGCTCCTGAAACCTACACAGAGAGTTCTCCTGGCTACTAACAATAGACAAACATTGCTGTGTGCAATGTTTCAGGAGGACAAACACCAAGATAGCATATGCTTCCAGTGTTCCTATTCATACCCTATATGATGTGCAGGGCACTAGATTACAGGCCTGGGATACACTGGGAGTCTCTTTGTAAGCGACCTTTACAACTCAAGCCCTACAAACATTTTTGGACATGATACAAGATTATGGAGTACCAAAAGGGAAGTTCTTGACACATGGTGGAAAAGTTGGAACCCTTGTTATGGGGTGAAGGCCACCAAAACACAAAATATTGTAGTTATTGCTACCCATTCAAAAAGGGAGGAAGGCAGTGACACTAATTTACAGAGCACTTATTCAAAAAATGAAATCTTACCTGCCCGACTTGCAGGAGAAATGGTCAGCCAAAGTGGGAACAGACTTTAATGAAGGAAACTTGCAGTTAATTAAAAGTTACTCTCCTAAAATTTACAGGATTTTTTTTTTTAATTCTTTTTATTAAACAAAGGAACAAGCTTCAGGGACAAAGCATACATAGACATACATTTTTTCGGGTTATGAAATTGACACAGTAGCCCTGCAGCCCTCCAGTATATCTCACACAAGTACATGCTGCGTATTACATCGCGATACTAGACGGAATTCTCCGCTTGACTCTCATAGGATAACATGTAGGACACACCTCAAGGTCCCATTCACAGGTCTCTATACTGTGCCCATGGCTCCCATATTTTCTCCCATTTGCGGGGGCATCCCCGGCTTTGATAGACCACTTGTTCCGCACTATGGCACCAGTCCATATCGCACATCCATGCTTCCAGTGTCGGGGGCTCTGCTGCCCCCCATGCCAAGGCAATATTCCTCTTGGCGACCCCCCCCTGCTAAGGCTAGCCAGAACTTGGCCCACTGTGGCCATGTGATCTCTCCCGTGATGCCAAGGATGTGCCATCTGGACTCCAATGGGACCCCCTCTCCCACCACTGCCTCCATTATGCGGGTCAGACCCGTCCAGTACCTCTGAATCCTGGGGCAAGCCCATAATATATGGAAGAAGGACCCTTTCTCGCCACACCCCCTCGCACACAGCTCGGGCACACAACCACCAATACGAAACTGTACCACTCTCGAGGCGTATGATCTGTGAAGAATGCGGAGTTGAATAAGCCTAAAGCGCGCTCTAATGGCTATTTCTCTGGGACTCTGAAGGGCCTCCGCCCAGTCGTCGTCCTCCAGAATTCCCACGTCGGATTCCCAGGCCTCCCTTAAGGAACCCACGCAATCTGGGGAGTTGTTCGCAAGTTTTTTATAAGTAAGGGACACTGCTTTATCAATCATGGGGTCTAAGAGGAGCCTATCCTCCAAGGGAGAATATTCCGGTAACACAGTCCCTTCTTTCAGATGGCAATGAAGCAAGGCGCAGTTGTCGGTATCTGAGGAATTCACCTCCCCCCAGTTGAAAGTCCTCCCGTAAGGTATCAAATGTAACCATTTTGCCTCCCTTCCAGACGTCCCCGAGTACGTCAATCCCAATGAGGCTCCATTTCCGGAAGCCCTGAAGCCGTCGTAATTCTTTCAAAAAGTCTCCCTCCCATAAAGGAGTCTGTTCCGTGAGTTTCTTCTCCCAGCCTGTCATTTTAGTTGCCTTATGCCAGACATCAATAACCGTCCTTGTATGTGTCGGCGAGATGTGCATTGCCCCGACCCACCCCCCGGTACAGTTCCGCTAGATAACTTTGGTCGTTTAACACCAATCGGTCCACCCTATATGCTGGTTCCTCAAGCGGGGAAAAGACCCATCCATTGATATTAATGAGTTGAGAGGCCCAGTAATATTTCCTAATATCCGGAACTGCCAGTCCCCCCCTCATACACACCATTCTGGAGCTTCTTGAGTGCAATTCTAGGACTGCCCCCCATCCCCCCCCCCCACCCCCCATAACAACTTGCGCTGTTTGGATTCGACCGCGTGGAAGAAAGTTTCCTGTATCCGATGTGGGGTATTCTGGACTGCATAGAGTAAACGTGGGAGGGCCATCATTTTAAAGAGGACAGCTCTGCCCATAAGGGAGACCGGGAGCCCCCTCCAGTGAGCCGCGTCATCCCGTAGTCTGTTGAGTTGCGCCAGCAGATTAAGTTGCGTGAACTCCTCCACTGACTTTGTTATCCAGATACCCAAGTACTTAAGCTTATCTTTCTGTATCAGCTCCGAGCATGCCGAAGTTAATACTGGAGGATCGCCCGCCAGAGAGAATACTAGGGATTTGTCCCAATTGATGCGGTATCCTGAGTAGGAGCCAAAGGACTGTATTATGTGAATGAGCCTGTGGAATGTCTGTCGGGGCCTGTGAGCATAAAGAAGGATATGCGTTCTTCTCAGCCCCCCCCTACATCAATACCCCTTACTACCGGGTCTCCTCTTATCCAGGCTGCCAGTGGTTCCAATGCTAGCGCGAATAACATCGGTGACAATGGGCACCCCTGTCGCGTCCCCTTGTGGAGCGCAAAGGCTCTGGAAACAACTCCGTTGACCCTGACACGTGCCATCGGAGCGGTGTATAGCAGCCAAATCCACTTTTGCAGATTCGGGCCAATGCCCACCTTCTCCAAGACAGCAAAAAGGTAGGACCACTCAATGCTGTTGAATGCCATCCTCGCATCCAGTGAGAGGAGGGCTGCCGGTACGTCTAGCTGCTTTTGGGTCATATGCATGACTCCGTAGAGGCGTCGCAAGTTGAGCCTAGTGCTCCTGTGCGGCATAAAGCCAGATTGATCTGGATGGATCAGGGATTGTATGACAGGGCTCAAACGATTCGCTATGATCTTGGCCAGAACTTTGGCTTCAAAATTCAGAAGGGAGATAGGTCTGTAGGAGCTACAGAGGTCATGAGGTTTGCCTTTCTTGAGGAGGACCACTATGGTTGCCATTCTCGTGTCCTCAGGGAGTTGACCCTCATCAAATGCCTCTAAGAACATATTGAACATGTGTGGGGCAAGCTTACCTGCCACACTTTTAAACATCTCTGTGGGGAGCCCATTCGGGCCTGCCGCTTTCCCTGATTGCAGGTCCCGCATGGCATTTTCTACTTCTTCCACATTAAAGTCAGAGTCCAGCGCCTCTCGATCCTCCGATCCAAGAGTCGGTAAGGAGATGTCCCTTAGGAACTCAACACAGTCTGACTCCCCCCGCGTAGACTGGGACTGATAAATGTTCTCATAATATTTGGCAAAGACTTCCGTAAGTTCCGCGCCTGTACCGCCCTGTGTTCCCTCTGCGGTCCTAATCGCGGAGACCCAATTACGGCTCCTGTCCCTTCTCTCCAGCCAGGCGATCAGTTTGTTGGCCTTATCGCCCAAATTATAGACCTTTCTTTGTGTGGCAATCGCGTGCGCCCGAGCAGTGTTTTCTTCTATATCCCGGAGGGTTTTTTGCTTGAGTTTGAGGGTGTGTTTGAGGCCGCCGACTCCCCCAGGGTCGGCGTTCAGTGTTCGCTCCAGATTTAGTATCTCTTGCTCGAGCTCTTCGCACTGAGTGCGTTTTTCCTTGCATTGAGCACCGCTCGCCGCCTGTACAAAACCCCCAGCCACCACCTTATATACCTCCCAGAGAGTGCGGACAGACCGCACCGAGCCGACATTTTCGGTGAAGTATTGTTCAGTGCGCTCCTCAAAACGCTCTCGAAATTCCTGATCACGGAAAAGGAAAGGATCCAGTCTCGGCGGTAGAGACCAGTCCCGATCCGGCCCTTGCAACTGTATTTCCACCGGTGAGTGGTCTGATATCCCTCGTGCCTTGTGGCACCCTCCCCGGAAGAGACCCGCCGAGGTAGTGTGTGTAAAAATATAATCCAGTCGTGCTCCACTTCCGTGAGCTGCTGAGATATGAGTATAGTGTCTCGTCCTGGGGTTGTGGCACCTCCGAAGGTCTACCAGTCCCAGTGCCCTCGCAAATGTGTACAGTGGTCGGGGTCCCTGTGACATGTGAGGGAGTACTTCCCTATCTATGTCCGGAGCCATCATATCATTCATGTCTCCCCCTAAAATCAAAGTTCCCTGCAGGAGTTCCAATATTAGTTTGCTACGGTCCGGGAATGTAAGCTCGTGCAGTCGTGGGGGAATATACACAGAGCACAGATACACGGTTTGGCCCTCCCAAGTTCCTGACAGAGCCGAGTATCGTCCCATGTGGTCACACCATGTACGCTGTACCACCAAAGGTATCGTATTTTTAATGAGTATGGCCGTGCCCCTGGATCCCGATGTGAAGCTGGCGTGTGCCCGGAGTGTATAGCCATATCGATTCAAGGCTAAGTAGTTATTGCCTTTAAGGTGTGTCTCTTGAAGGAGCACAAAGTGTGGTGAGTGTCTATGCAAATACTGTAGTACCACAGTGCATTTAATTTTATCCCTCAGACCATTCACATTCCAAGAGAGGATCGTCAACTTTCTAATGTGTCGTGCAGCCATTTAGCGAGCTTACGGTATCCTACCCCGCCCCAGCCACCCCACACCCAGCAACCAGGACCCCCCCATTACGCGCAGCAGTACCCGACCCATAGTCGCAAATCTCAAACCACATTTGTTGGAGCGCATGTCCTGAAGCAACAGCAATCAAACAAAAAACATAATAAATACAAATACCCACAATAACACCCCCCCCTCCCTGCAACCCTGCCTTGTAGGTCTAGAACTACCCACATCCAAAACAGCAGAGCGCCTGTTGCCCGAAAAAACCTATAACTAGTGTAAGGCTGACTGGCACCACCACTCAGAAGCGCCTTCCCCTGGGCCCACAATTCCACCCCACAGCATTTATTGCAGCTGGAACACTCGAGACCGTGTCCCATCTAACAGTGTCTCGAACTTGATTGTCCCTTGTATCTTGTCACATCACCCTGTCAGTAGATTTAGATCTGCACCTTAAGTCCCTCGTAGATCGGATGTTCAGCCTCATAAGAAATACCATGTCCCCTACTTTCCAGGATTCATCTCTCCGCCCGTGGGGCTCCCAGAGCGGGAGCTTCTGGATTGTGACTCTGACCTCTCTTCCTCTACATGCCGGGTCGGGGACTCGAGATTGCGGTATCTACTCCCACGCCAGTCCACTTCTTTGCAGCGAATGTATGTTCGGGGACGCCCCCCCTCCAACCATTGTTGCACCTCCGCAGGCGTGGTAAAGAACAAGGATTTGTCGTTGTCTATAACCTTAAGCTTGGCTGGGAAGAGCAACATATATTTTAACCCTTTCTCTCTGATAATGCGTTTCACCCCATCGAATGTGCGCCGCTCCTGCTGCACCTTCAGAGTAAAATCCGGGAAGAAACGTATGATCGAGTTCTCATAGGGGAGATCACCGTGCACCCTGGCTGCCTGCAAGATGGCGTCTCGGTCTCTAAAATTCAGGATCCAAACTATAATCGTACGAGGGGGGGCCTCCGGCTTCGGCATGGGGATAGGAGCCCTATGTGCTCTTTCCACCGTGAAGAAGGTGGATAGCCTCTTCGGCTTAAGATAGTTCAGGATAATGTCTTAAATGAAGAGGTCCATGCTTGGGCCCTCCGCCCCCTCCGGGACCCTTGACCACCCTGATGTTATTGCGGCGGGCCCTTATCAATCTTCGTCTCCAGGGTCGTACCTAGGGATTGGATAGCCGACATAATTGCTCCCAGGGATGGCTATTCCCCGGCCTCTTTGTCGCCAGACACCCCATCCTCAGACGCCAGTTGGCGCGGGACCGCATATTTGTCCAATTTATTTGATTGCACCGCAGCAGGGGCTCCCTTCGGCTTAGTCATAGTCGGGTTAACACTATTGGTAGTAGCAATTGTTCAATTTGACTCACCACCAGCCAGTCCCCTCCTTAAGGTCTCCACAAACTCAGTCACAGGCTGTAGATCCGTTATCAGGGGCACTCTCATAGGAGACAGAGGCACCTCCGACCTGTGGCATGTAGCGGGGATGGCCCGATCCGCACCCCGCTGTGACCTGCTGATAACTCCGAAGGGATGCAGGGACGCGCCAATACTGTTGCAGCTCCCCGCCTCATGCATCAGTGAGTGCTGGAGCCCCCTGCCATCCAATTCTCGTGGGCACCACAGGGAAGGAATCCCTCCAATCAGTCCTCGGAGCGGCCGTGATTAGAACCCCAGGCCCCGCTCGCTCTTGACCCACCTGGACAACAGGTCTGTCCACTTTCAGGATGTTCCATGGCCGAGGGGCGTGCAAGGTGGAACACCGAATATCGCGTCCAGGGGCACCGCAGAGCCTAGGTACAGCGCCCCCTCCGCTTGATATAAACGATGTAGGCCCCGCTGAAGCAGAGCTTCACCCCTCTGCGAATGGTGTAGACCTGCGTAAATCCCTGGAGGGCCAGGGCCCTGGGCCAGCTCCGTGGAAGGATACAGTCCGGAGCTTATCACGCGCCCACCTTCAGGCCGGCTAGGGGACCTCTCCCGCCGACCGCTTCACTCTCGGCCTCTCCTCCCAAGGCCGCACTGGCGCGTCTCACCGGTCGCGGGCAGGCTCACCTCGCTGGTTGTCTGAGCGACCTCCTCAGGCTCCATGGAGCTCTCCGCTGACGGCCCCCGGTAGGCGCAGCCCCCCTGGAGCAGCAACACTGGATCATTGACAAGCGCCGACGCCCAGCGCAGCGGATCTCGATTTCTGTGATCCCGAGCCACGTAATCCGGGTCCGGGCCGTGTGGTTGCGCGACTCCGCCCCACGTCGCCTCCGCTCTCGTCGCCGATCAGGCAGCAGGCCCTTCCCCGCCACACACGAACCGCTACCTCATCGGGGGATGAAATCACACCCCCAGCTCCAGGACATTGCTATGGGGTCAAAGCAGGTAACTTCAGACCTCCAGCCACCGGAGAATGTACGGATATTTCAGGCTTTGTTCAGGGCCCGGGCGGAGCACACAGACTATTCTGCCATCTTGGCCGGTGCCAAGCCACGCCCCCCAATTTCCAGGAATTTAAGGTTTAAACTCCTGCTGTTCAACTTCCTACATGGGACATACCCAAATCATAAACATTTATCCACTTGCTTCTTGCTGCAGATGGGAAGAGTTGGAAAAAGACTTCTACCAAATGGTCAGGGTATGCTTGATGATTGCTGAATTTGGGGAGAAGATTACAGTAAACACGGAAGAAGCAATGGGCACAATTGGGGTTCTAAAACTTGAAATACGTCTACTGGGCTTAATGCTACAATTCAAGAAGAAACTAAGCAACTGGTTCTTAGACCTGGCATTCATTATTGCTAAAGATGCACAGCAATGGCCTCAAAGTCGTCTAGAGCCCCTTTACTTACATAATGGGTTAAAAGAGTGATACACTGAAAAACAATTAAGTCCAAGATGGCGTGAGTCTCTCTTCTCGGAGCTCCGCTGACTGATCCCGCTCCAGGCAGTGATCCAGCAGCAGTCCGGACCCCCCCCCCCTCTTGTGGCACTTGTATGCCGGGGGACGTCCCCAGGACCTGCCCAGGAGTGGTGGTGACGAGAAAATCTTGGTGGCTTGGCCGTGGCGCAGAGACAGCAGTTAGAACGGTCCCACCCAAGATGGTGGAGGTTTGCTAGGCCGGGCAGCAGTTGATGGTGACGGCCGATGGCCCCACATGAGCAGCACAACTGGCGGGGGGAGATGTTACTCTCCCCCACCTATTCTGGTGGCAGCGGGCCTGAGAAATGAGCTGAGTGCCTGGGCGCCACAGCAGTGATGGAATGGTGATGCCAAGACGAGCCTGAGGTGAGGCCAGGGCCCTGGCAAAAGGGAGCTGTGTGACCTGAGCAGCGCAGTGGAGACGAAGCAGCGGCCCCGCAACGAGATGGACTGCAGGTAGCCCATGACCCTGGGTGTGGCCTGAGGCACTGGGAAGGGGCCATATGAAGCTTGCCTGTGGATTCAGCGGCATCAGTCTTGGTGCCCAATTGACATCAAATATTGGGGACCTGGCTCCTGCAGCAGGGCCAAAAATGGTTAAGCCAAAAACAGATAAGTCTCTTTTGGCCAAAGGGCCCCAACATCACCCCTGGCCAGAACCAGGCAGACCATCTGGGGAATATCTTGGGTGTCATTGCAGACCTAAAAAACTTCCTGGAGACAGATTGAAGGTGTTGCACTCGATTTAGGGCTCCTCAGAATGGACCACAGGAAGTTGGCTACCAGGGTCACAGACGTGGAGGATGCCGTGAGCCACTTGACTCCGGACATGGGGGAGAGGAAGGTCAAACTTCAAGACTTGGCCACTACGGTGGAGAGGCTCCAGGAACGAATGGAGGACGAGGAGGGCCCCTAGTGCCGCAATAATATCGGGATAACGGGCCTTCACCAGAAAACTGAGGGACAATCGGCAGAGCTCTTCCAGGAACAGTTGCTCATCACTAACATTTACAACTGCACCTCTTCTGCCTTGTTTTTCATGGAAAGGGAGCACCTGGTACTGGGGTGCCCTCTGGCCCTGGGAGCCCCTTGGTGCCTGATGGTTGGCAGACTGTTAAACTTTATAGTTCAGGAGTGGATTTTACAGACAGCAAGGACCCACCGCCCCTGGACTATAGAGGGCAATATGGTTTACCTCTACCCCAATTTTGCGCTACAGCTCCAAAGACAAAAGAGCTCTTTCCTTGAGGTGAAGGTGAAACTTAGCACACTGAGCCTTCAATGCACAATCCTATACCCGGCTAAAATGTGGATAATCAAACACATCTCAGCACATTTCTTCATGTCTATGGGAGAAGCATAGCAATGGCTGGAACGGAGGGAGTTGCAGTCGGAGGAGAGGACACTTGGCAGCCTGAAGGCAGGAGGAGACGTGGGTGACATTGACAAGCAACTTCGCCGCAGGGCAGCCGCCTCTCATCGTCACAGACAAGATCGGACAGAGCCAGGGTGGTGGCAGCTGTGGCGACCATCCGTGATTCCCAGGACTCAACGGTGGTGCCCAACCCAAAGGCCTTCAGTTCCACTTCTGACTCTGAGGTGGACTCCATACCAGTGGCATAACGAAACTTGAGGGGGACCCTTCCGGACTTACTCCGGAGCTCTCAGGCCATGGTACTGTTCTGAGGGGGGCCCCCAGGAGCTCAGGGCCTCCCGCACTGCGGGGGTCTTTGTTACACCCCTGCTCCATACTTGGTCCTTTTAGCCCGGCCAGAGGGGACCCTCATGACTGCGACGGGACTCATATGAACAGATCATGTTAACTGCTTGCTGCTGGAACCGGGGGCCTGTTGGAAGCTCTATGTAACTTGATCTTTATAGGGGGAGCACTGTGTTAGTGCCCTCATGAGTGGACAAGAGAGAGGTACGGTGATCCGCCTAGCCCCGTTGGTAGGTATCTATGCTAGAGGTTCTCTCTTTCCTTGATAGGGAGTGTTGGGGGGTTCTGTTTGGCTGTCTTCCACGATCTGGAGTGCCATACCTTTTAGCTATTGACTTTATTGTTTGCTGGGGGTGGGCAACAGACTTCTACTGTGTTGGGGACAAGCAGGTTTTGGCTTATTATTAGGAAATGTGGGGGGGCACTGAAAGGGAATCTGGATGTTGTTCAGTTCATTAGCAGATGCATGAATATTAGGATGGACATGGAGCTGACTGTGCACAGCTGGGGTGATGGGGGGGTTGGGAAAATTTTGATTATGCATCATGGCAAGACCACCTCAGACTCTTATCCTGGAATGTAAGCAGCTTAGAAAACATGATTAAATGGGGGGTGGTCTCCCAATACATCAGACGCATTGCCCCGGACACATCTGCTAGGCAAAGCACAAAGGTTCCTGGGGAGGGGTCGCTATGTGTCATTAGGTCAAACTAAGTTCTTCACGGGCTCCAGAGGAGTGGTGCTATTGAGCAAAAAGAACCCCCCTTTTAGGGTCACACAGAATTTGCAGGACCCTGATGGCATGGTGCTTGAAATACAGGGAGCTTGGGGAACCCAAGCCTTCATGCTCATTAACCTCTTTGCTGCCCCTGGACTGCAGAAGGAGGCACTGGAAAAGATAGGCCCAATACTGTTGGAGACTGAGGGTACCCTCCCATTGTTGGGGGGTAATTGGAATGATATTCTGATGGCGCCATTGAACAGATGATGACCAGGGACCGAAGGGACATCCCATGACACACCATTAGCGCAATTTACCAGCGCACTGGGATTCGTGGACATATGGAGACTGAAACATCCGACCGAAGTGGTGTACTCCTTCTACTCGGGTGCCCACAAGTCATTTTCTAGATTGAACTACTTATTCACCCCCACTGGGGTGGCACGGATGATTGAGGGGCAGAATACTTAGCGAGGGGGATCTCTGACCACTCCTGGTTGCTGGATACAATAGGCTACATAATAGCCCCCAGTGTTGCCTTAACGCCTGGGAACTACAGGACCTCGACACTGTGACTCAGGCGCAGGCAGACTCCACAGTTTACTTTGAGAAAAATAAGGACTCAGTCGATTCTCCAGGGATTGTGTGGGAAGCCTTTAAAGCTGTCTTACGGGACAGACTGCAGTCACTGATAGTCCGCAAGAAAATGACTCGGACAGCACATATTATAGCTCTTGGGCGACGTGTTACACTCCTTCAGCGCCAGATGGTGGCAGAGGAGACTTCTCGCTGACTGAACTTGACCAGGGTCAAATACAGTGGTGCGTCGGAGGAGGCAGCGCGTCAAAATTATCTCTCGTTACAGCAGAAGTTGCATGATGTTGGGAACAATGCCGGATACCTACTAGAGTGGTTGAGCCGCAGGAAGGAGGAGGCAAGGTGGGTGGGAGAGATCGTCACTGGGGAGAATATTACCCAGGTGGATGAAATTGCTCGGGAATTTGCCTGATGCTACTGTATTTTTGTGTGCCCCCGCCACAAAGAGACAAGGCTCACACAACAAGTTTCCTGGGTTCCTTGAATCTCGCACACCTGGATGGGGAGGTCGTTGAGATGCTGGAAGGCGACCTCACTCTTGTGGAACTCTCTGAGGCAGAAGCGTCCATGCGTAGTGGAAAGACATGGGCCCCAATGGGTTCCCGGTGGAATTTTTTATGAGATTAGGGACGCTGGTGGGCCCACACCTCCTAGCGATGTATGAGGACTCCTTTGAAGGGGTGTTACTCCCCCCAGACCTCCGACATACTACAGTGATATACAAGGAGGGCAAACCGAGATATGACTAAGGGTCCTACCACCCAATTTCCCTGCTGATGGTGCAGACCAAACTGTTGGCCACCATTCGGCTCGCAGGCTCCATGGGGTGATAACCTCACTGATACATAAGGACAGGGTTCATTACTGGCCGATCAACGTGGCAAAACTTTAGGCATCTGCATAGCTGGCTGGACGCAGTGAGGGATGCCCCTCACCCACTGACGATTGTCTCCACTGATGCTGAGAAGGCATTTGATTTGATTCATTGGCCCTATCTATTCGCGGTACTGATGCGCCTCGGTTTCGGACAATTTTTTCTAGTTGGATGGCCGAACCCACAGCAGACGCACGCTTGGACATCCCACTGGGACATGGGACCAGGCCAGGATGCCCACTCTCCCCCCTCCTGTTTGTCCTCTGCATAGAGCCCCTGGATTGCTGGATTAGGGCTATGGGAGATGGGGGTGGTATGGAGAAGTGGCAGAGGGTGAAGATCTCCTTATATGCAGATGATGGGATAGACATGTGCATGGGGGCTGAAAAAGAGGCAAATGCAGCCAGATCATGTCCTCGGAAATTTGGTGAGCTATGGGGCCGCTGGAGGAAGTACTATGACCTGGGATTGGATGACTCTCCTCCATCTCAAGCGGAGGACCCGGAAATGAAAATACCATGCATGAAGCCTGGCAATGAGTGGGATGATGAGTTGGGATCGTTTTATAACAAAAATTAGGTATAAGTTGTAGCCTTAAAAATAGACTTGTTAGGAAAAACATATAAGAATATTCACAACGTTGTGGCACTTCAGATTTTTTAATGTTTAAATTTAGATATTTGAAAAAACTGTGATTGTTCTCTAAAAGATGTCTTGATATAATGTTTGTAAATTGAAACCACAATGGGTTGCTTTTTAAAAATATTATCAAAGTTATTTACAAGTTATTAAACAGCTATACCAAGAACACCAACTGGAACTTTAGACAAAACTCTTTAAACTCTTTTTTAATTTATGTCTCTGAGTCGGATTTTCGTAGGAAATTAGATTTTCATCTATAAATCAAGACTTTACACAGGACAGAAACTATTTGCTTTGGCACTCTTGACATCCTATTTCTAGTTTTATTTAGTTATTAGTACAAGTTTAACATCCGAATACCGTAATAAGCAACAGAAAGACGACCAGACAACCTTTGCAAAGGGCCTTCCATTGCACAGGAATGTGTGTCACCATGTCCTTAGTAACATTTGATTCGTTTGAGCTAGAACATTTTTTTTTAATATCTGCAGATTATGCACCGGATGGTGGGATTTGAGGAAAATGCAGCAAACCTATAATTATGTGGAAAACATTGTGGTCGCAGAATCACATAATTCTGGTGGCCCTAGCCTAATGTGGGAACCCAAACATTAAAACAGGCACAAGCTTTAGTAGGTAATTAACAAAAATATTGAAAGAGGAACAAAGGGAAGAAGCCATTGTATCAATGTGAATCAGACACATTTAATTAGGTGGACAAGTTCAAGAGCTGGCTTGCATTTATGACATACTTGATTTCCTAATCAAGCACGAACCTGTCTTGATCTGTGATATCAATTCTAGTGCAAGAATGTCACAAACAAACTGTGTTGTACCATTCAATAGTGAACTGTATTTCCCAGAGCACGTGCCACTAAACTCCAAAAACAGAATTTGATATGTCTTAGTCTGTGTGTAGTAGAGGGGGCAGCATTCTCCAGGACTTTTAGTAAATGTTCTCTGATCAAGGATAAACTTCAGAACTAGTTTGATGTTTGATGTCACGATTTTCTCATGTATTTTATTCACAACCATATTTGGTACATACAAAATAATTATGGATGATTGTTGTTGCTCCTTTTTACAGTGGCATCAGTGGTATGCTGAGTGTTTCTTTTTCAGGGAATATCTTGAGTAAAAGAGATGACTTCTATACCAATTCCTCCCCATGGCACAACTCCACCTCATTATTAAGCACTGGCCAAATGGTAGCCCCTACTGAGGTGGTCACAGTTGGCAGTTTCGTGATTATGCACCACCCAACACTCTTGATGAGACATGAAAATCCTTCGGCAAGCAGTTTGGTCTCCAGTTGAAATGAAACCAACATTAATCTTTTAGGTGTTAGAGTCTATGATCACAAAAATGCTGCATCTGAGGACTCCCCGGTGACAGCATGTTCATCTGGCATTGCATCATGTGAGGAGAAGACTTTGTAGCTAGTATCTTTAATTCTCGCACCATGTATGTGATGGGAGGTTTCACCTCACCCAGCTAGGTCGGCGTCTCTGTGATCACAGCCGCTCTGCGGGGTGGTCTGAAGGCATTGGAAAACACTGGTTCCAAAAGGAGGTTTGCAGAGTATGAAGATGTGAAAACATGGGGTTCTTTCTTTGCCTGACATTTCAGAAAAACACATTTTTTTCTGGATGAGTAAGTATGACCAGCCTTATATCTATGCCTATCCAAGATGATGGTCTCACCAGTGTTAACTGCCTGAAGTTTCTAATCCAATATAGTGTCAGCCTTTTTCCTGTGGTATCATTCCCTGCCTAGATCATATGTAAGAAGGCCTGGGCTAGCGAAAGCTACATTGCAACATATACATTCCCAGTTGAGGCTGACACAGGTAAGATCGGAGGGGCGGTGGGGCAGGGCTGGGGGTGAAGTTGACAGACGATGACAAGGGAAAATAAAATTTAAAAAGATGAAAAACACTTACCTTGCGCTCGCCGCATCACCGAAGTGTTTTTTTTTTTCTTTTCTTTTTTTTACCCTCTTTGTCGACTTCTCCCCCCCCCTACCCCCCACCGCTCTTACCTGCACTGGCCGCGACTGTACATTCCCTTGATTTTTCATCACATTCATTGCCACTCAGTTACCTTTTTGTCCATGAGTTTTGGCACACTTTTTCTGCAGCAGGATTTCTTTGGGATTCTTTCTTCCACAAGACCTTATGCAGGGCTCTTTCATAACCCTGATTTCAGGTGGTTTTCAACTTCTACATCATCTATCAGCTATGAACTACAATCAAGAGTTACCAATATTGACAAGGAGGTGTTCTCTGCTCTCTGTGGCTTTTACTCCTAAATGCATCCCTTTTAAGGAGACACTTGACACCATTCACTTGTACCTTTTTGTATCAGGTGGAACCTTGGCTACTAGGAGGAGCCTCACTATGAGGATTATTTGCTATATTTTCTTTTTTTTTGATCCTGCAACATTTTGAAATCAATACCATTAGCATATTTTAAAGCTTTTGTGTCCTCATATTGTGACAACAACAAGGGCTATCTGAACACAAAGATTCTTGTCCCGTCTTAACTTGTAACAACTTTTGCAAAACATAACTAAAGTGTTAAGGAACAACGAAATACAATCATATTACATTCATGGGATTTTTGACCCCTAGCGTTAGTCAATCAAAGATGGGCAACCATTCACACAGTCTTTTTCTTTCCTCGTGGCACACTCTAGCAGTGTTCTAAACTACAACTTTCTTTCACAAGACTTTCTCAACTGTAAGTCTAAATTTTTGTTCTTAAGGCTTCTTCCCACCATGAGGTACTAGCATCTAGGCACATCTTAATTATCCCCGTCTTCGACAAGATTATTATTAGGAGAAATATTAATTTTAGGCACTCATAAGCTGAGTGAAATTGATGCCAGTTATGATTAGAAACAGGTTTACTGTGAACTGATGTCCAGCCAGTTGAAACAATACTTTACAGTTTATGGTCCAAAAACGATGGAGTTGGTCACATCTGAATAATATGTGAACCAACTCCTCTGCAGAATTTTGACATCTGTAGCATTTTTCCTTAATATGAAAAAGTGTTCGGCTTCTTGGGAGTGTAAAAGGCATCACTTATGATGACTCTTTCAGTAAATCTTTGACAAACGTGGTAACACTTTGCGATATGTGTGTTCTGAACATTGTCTTGCCTAGTCAACATTATTGATTGCATTGAGAAGGTTAAAGGGGTAGATTGCTTGCACCTCGGTTGATCTGAGGCAAGATGGCGGCCGCAGCAGCGGCCGAGTGAGTGGCTTGCAAACGCTCCCCCGCTTTTTCACCCCTCTCTTCGTTGTTCTGGCAGAGACACTCCAGGGACCGGTTACCGTGAAATGCTGTGGCGTTACCTGGTGTTGGGCACATCGAGTCCCGCATCGAGCCCTGCATCCAGTGTTGTGTCTGTCGGCTGTGGCGGGGCGCGGTGTTCTGTGCTGCACTCCCGGCGGGTCTTGCCCTGGTGGCGATTCTGGTGTGTTTTGCGGCGGGACTGCGGGCGGATTTCGGCGCTGGTGAGGCCGGAGACCGGCTCGGTGATGCCGCCGAAGACGATGGGAAGAGGTGCTAAGACCCGGGGGGCCGTGGTGGCGGTAGGGTCAGTTGTGATATCCGCTAGCCCGGCTTCCCCTGCCTCGCACCATGGGAGGAAAGGAAGTCAGCTGTCAAGCCGGGGCGTAGTTGTTGGAGGCTCCGGTCTGCAGCAGGAAGGAAAAGGTGTCTCTCCAGATAGAACGCGGAGGAATACCGACTCTGCCAGAATTCACCGAAACATACCCAGCATTTTTAAAAAGCAAACGGGCAGAGGTAAGGCTTCACCTGATCTAGAAGCTAATGCAGTTCCCGGGGGAGTGGTAGAAACTTATTCTTGCAACAATGTCCCAGCAGCTGTGCCTGAATTGTTACATTCGTCTGTGTCTGTGTATGCCGGAGCTGTTGACAAGGGAATGGTTGCTTAGGATAGCATTGATTACACGAACAAAGAGACTGAGTCAATAGGAGTAGCTGGGGAAGTAACTCATGCAGCTTTTCTCTCTCTGGCTGAGGTACAGCAGGCCGGTGATTTAGCAATAAAAAGCATACAGGAGCTGGGTGAACATATAACATCGACGCAATCCACACCTCATATTCTGCCCCAAACTGCAAAAATGCCCTTGCTGGTGGAAAATTCGAACAGAAAGAGCGGTGTTTCGAATATTGAATCCGAAGAATCGAACCACTTGGTGGTAGGGGCGGACAATGATACTGACAACATTACTAAGTCCCCTTCAGCCAAGGCAATCCACAAAGAACTTGATTCCGGGGACTCAGGTGGCAAATTCTATTCACTGTCAGACCCCTCTAACTCCTCTGAGAATGAGAATGAGAGCGAGGGGGGGGACTGGGCTGATGATAAAAGCGACGCCAGCAAACACCAGCAGGGTGACGAGGAAGACGACGAGGAGACGGATCTGGAGACATCCATGAGTTTGGGGACAGTACGGAAAGCGAGAGACACAGTTGACCCAGCAGCAAATGGTAAAATGGATATAGGGGGATCACTGGTCTGGGATTACTTATTTTCCCCCCAACTAGAATCTGAGAAAAATGGAGATGTGTGCAATGAGACTGGAAAAGTATGTAGTGGTGCAGAAGCTGGAGGAGACGAAATCACCCTTAATACAATCTATCATATAATAATGGCCCATCGGGAAGAGACAAAGGTGGAAGGATTACGGACCCAAGGTGCTGTTCGTAAGCTACAAAATACTGTGCGCCGCGTTGCCATGACCTGCACGGAGATATCCACGAGAATTGGGGAAGCTGAGGAAAGGATCTCCGCTATGGAAGATGATTTAGTTCAGCAAAAGGCTACAATGGCATCCCTGCAATCTTTAAGAGACGATGTTGACTGGAAGCTCACGGACATGGAAAATCGTTCCAGAAGGAACAATTTACGTATTTTGGGAATACCAGAGGGTCGAGAGGGTAAAGATGTCAGGAAGTTTGTTATTGATTTGTTCTCTTCAGCCTTCCCGGAGCTCAATCAATGGAATTGGGAATTAGAATTGCAGAGAGCACACAGATTTCCCTTTAACCAACGTAGTAAAGCAGGGGGTGCAAGTGAAAAACCTAGGGCAATATTGATTTGTCTTAATAATTTTTTATTGAGGGAAGCATTATATGATTTGGCAAGGCCTGATAGGAAAAGAGGAGGTAATGGTTTTGAATTTTTTGTTCGTCTAGACTTCTGTCAGGCCACAGTTAAACTGAGGTGGCAATTACGACAAATGATTTCACTCTTTCAGACGAAAGGGGCACAGGCCTACCTGCTTAACCCAGCTAAATTAAAGATAATCCATAAGGAAAAAGCACACTTCTTTGTATCAGATTTATCTGCAAGGGAGTTTCTGGCCACAATATGACACTGAATGTTTTTCAGTGGGGATTTAAAGGAATTATCGACCTAGTGGGGTGTCTCTAATGTTTTCATAAATGTTTTTATTCTGTATGAGGAGGGTGAGGAGGAGCGTTTTTGTTCAATCCACTAACCATCACAGAGGACACTATGTCCTTAAGCCTCAAGTGGGTAGGTGTGGGGGGTGGGCAAGGTGGGGGGGTTGGGTGGTGGGGCGGAGGTGGGGGGGTTGGTGGGTAGGGGGGGACAGAGAGAAGACAGAGGTTTTTTTTTCTTTGGCTGTACACGATAAAGACGGTGTTAAATTTGTTAAAGGCATGTTTGAGAGAGATTATGTTTTGCTGCCTAAATCTGTGGTATCTTCCAAGGGCATATGGGCATACGGGCATATGGGCATGGACGACAATGTACGATTTTTCTTGTGTTCTTTAGTGCATAATAATGATTAATAGATTATCTATTTGTTCATGGAATGTTTGCGGCTTAAATGATAAGAAAAAAAGGGGGTGATGGCCCAGTTGTTACAGGCAATGCGTATTGACCTGATCTGTGTTCAAGAAACCCACATAGCCTGGAATAATCGTAATTGGCTAAATGACCTGGGTATGGATATACTCGGATGTACTAAACAGAGCTCTACTACTAGGGGGTGGCGATATTGATGAAGAGAGGATTGGGGGCTGCAATCGTTTAAAGGAAGATGCTTTGGGCAGGTGGGTCATTGTAGGGGTAACTATCAATGGCTCGCAAGTGACGATATGTTCTATATATGGATCAAACTTAGATGACCCGGAGGTCCTCCACTACCTTAGTATAGAATTAGCAAATTGGCCAGCCCCCTTGATTATTTGCGGGGATCTTAATCTCCATCTAGAGGGTAGTTATGATATTAACAGCAACAGACCCTATATGGGTAAAAAAACTATTAGGGGGGTAATTAAGGAGTTTGGCTTGGTTGATGTATGGCATACACTCAGACAACCTGATCCTGGAGAAACCTTTTATTCGGCGCCTCATAAGAAACATGTGCGCTTAGATTATTTTTTTATCTCCGCGGAAAAAGCAAGAAGCTCTAAGATGGAGATTTTACCAAGAAGAATATCAGATCACAACCCGATATTATTAGAACTTGATTTCAGCTATCGGGCCCCGCCAAAAGCATGGACTTTTGAACGGAAACTTTTATTAGATCCTGAGTACTGCACACATATGGGTGGGTGGATTAAGGAATTTTTCAAATTTAATCGGGGAACCGCTTCAGATTCGGTTGTCTGGGACACCTTTAAGGCAGGGGTTCGGGGGGAAACCCTTAGTTATTCTCTAGATAAGCAACGCAAAACCCAGGCTGAAATTAAGGATCAGATGCATCAATTAAGGCTTTTAGAATTAGAATTAATGAGGGAGATATCTCAACAGGTTAATCCAGAAAAAACATTATCGGCCATGGCGATCCTGAAAATGAAAATTCATCAGCATTTTGCTGTAAAGGTCGCGAATAAATTGGCGATTTTTAGGGGCCAAATCTATGAAGTGGGGGAAAATTCAGGTAGGATTTTAGCAAAAAGATTACAGCAGAAGAGTGTGCATAATAAGATATTGCAGATACAGGACCATCTTAACCAGATACAGAGCTCCCCAGAGGAAATTTTGGCGGTTTTTCGTAAATTCTATGGGAGTTTCTATACTGAGGTTGGTCTGGTTGATCCAGTTGAGAAAATGCTGGAGTTTAGTTCGGGCATGCAGATAAATAAAGTTACTGAAGATCAGAACGAGGAGCTGGCTACAGATATTACCTGGGAGGAAGTGGAGGGGGCAATATTGTCATTAGCTGCTGGAAAAGCCGTTGGTCCGGACGGCATTCCTTTAGAATTTTATAAAGCCTTTCGCTTAGTATTAAAGGCAGAGCTTTTGACATTATTTCTTGCGGCCCAACAGGGTATAGCACCTGAGTCGTGGCGAAAAACCATTATTATTGTATTCTTAAAAAAGGGAAAGCCTAATCTTTGTCCATCCTCGTATAGACCAATATCATTGATCAACGCGGACAGTAAGATTTTTTCAAAAATTATTGCACAGCGATTGGGAGCCGTCATTACCCCATTAGTCTCTAAGTTTCAGCATGGGTTTATTCCCGGTAGGGACACGGCGGATCACGTAAGACGCGTTATTGCACTTTTGGATTGGGCGCAGGCAACCGGGTCCGGACTAGGGGTGATCCTGTTGGACGCCAAAAAGGCGTTCGACAGGGTCTCTTGGCAGTATATGTGGGAGGTTATGCATATGAAAGGATTCTGCCCACAATTTATTCATGTAATCAAGACTTTATATGCACGTCCGATTGCCTCAATTCGGATCTCTGGGCAAGAATCTGATGTGTTCACTATTAGTCGGGGCACACGGCAAGGATGCCCGTGCTCCCCTCTTTTATTTGCTTTATACATTGATTTATTTTTGAACAAACTTAATCAACATACAGACATTATACCAGTTAGGTTTCAGAGCATTGAGTACAGGGCATTTGCTTATGCCGATGATATTGTTGTAGTTTCTAGTGAGACTGCAACTGCCTTGCCTGCAATTACATCTCTAGCGCATCAGTTCGGGGTTTTTTCAGGGTATAAACTGAATGTACAGAAAACACAGGTAGTATATTCCGGCAGTGACCCTCCGACAAATATATCTATTGTCTCGGAAGCAATATATCTGGGAATCAAAATTACATCGGCGGTAGATAAGATCCCGGATTTAAATATTCTCCCAATAATCGAAAAAGCGAATTCAACTCTTGAAAGGCTAGATCATCTTCATCTGTCATTACATGGCAGAAATAGCGTGTTGAAGATGCTGATTCTTCCAAAAATTTTATATATATTTAGAACTATTCCTTTAGAGTTTTCTGCATCATGCTTTGTTAAAATAGAGAGAATATGCTCTCGGTTTTTATGGGGATATCGAAAACAGCGAAGGGCATATAGGAAAATGATATTACCTAGACAAGTGTGTGGTTGGGGTATCCCTCACATTATCATGTATTATTGGGCAGCAATGTTGCAATATATAGGGCCACTGGTGATAGGGGTTAAAGCCGAGATCCCATTGTTTCACAGGCCTTCTATTTACGAGTTTGGACTGGGCGATGAAATGAATGGTTTCTTAGTTAGAGTTATTGAACCCAGTTATTTAAAAAAAACTAAATTTAAGGTACTGAAGGCAGCCTACAAAGGCTGGAAACAAATTAAACGGAGTCTACAGGTTGCAAATCTTAATGCCTACACCCCGTTGGTGGCTCCCGGGACACTACCTCTAATTTTTCAAGATCAGGTAACAATGAGGTGGGGCCAAAAGGGCATACATAATTTTGGTGATATGTTTGGTAAAGATCAGCTTTTGACATTCTCAGACTTACAGGAGGTATATGGTATAGGCAAGCAAGATTTTTTTAAGTATCTTCAGTTACGTAGTTTTCTGACTAGGCAGGGCACAGGATCGCCACATCAATTCGGGCTGATTCCCCTCATTGAAAAAATGAAGAAAAAAACACCAATCGGCCAATTTTATCGGCTATTATTGGAGACACTCCCGGATGACTTAGTTGCACGTAAAGCAAAATGGGAACACATATTTGGTTTAGAAGATGTAAATATATCAAAGTCTATTGAGTTGGCCAACCAAGTCTTAATGACTGGCAGAATACGGAGTCAACATTACATGGCCCTCTATGATCTTTATTATACTCCCAGTAAGTTGGCTCGATGGGGTGCAAGAGCAGGGATTAAATGTAATCGCTGTGGACTTTTGGCGGCTGATTCAAGTCATATGTTTTTCTCTTGTTCAAAATTGGGGAATTTTTCAAGGCGTTGAGAAGTTTTTGAACATAATATCTGGGCTCTCTATTAAAATTAGTGCGGAATTAGTCATTATCGGTGTATGCTCTGATAGTGAGGCTAATACAAGATCTGAAGATATAAATACACTTTTATTTATTATCATGGCAGTGGTAAGGGCATGCATTACTAACGAGTGGATTAGTTCTGATCCACCTACCTTTATTAATTTTCGCACGAGACTGTTAACTATGTATAATTTCGAATCTTCTATCTATAAGACTAAAGGTAGAAGGAAAAGAACTAAGGGTGCTAAAATTTGGTCGCCTTTATCAGATTGGGCGGTATGAACTTAATATAATCTGGTCGGATAGCTGGATTTAGCGGGATCCAGCGGGCTCTAGGGGGTTCAATTGTGTAGTACGGGTAATGTCCACCGGGTATGGCTTGTCCAATGAGGAAGGGAGGGGGAAAGAACCCTGAAGTGGACATATTTTTTTTTTCTTTTTTTCATTACATAGTAAAGGCTAATTTGTTTCAACAATCTGAAGGACAAATCCCGCCCTTTTATGAATTTTCTATGTCCGTTATTTAGATTTTCTCTATTTCTGTATATTTTTTAAATGCAAAGGCATGGTATTGCTGTTTTATTAACAATCATGTAATTGGTGATTTTTTTTTCTTTGTCTGCATGTACAGCCTTGGTTATAAAAGGGTAAAATGTGTTAAAAAAATTAATAAAAAATATTAAAAAAAAAAAAAAAAGAGAAGGTTAAAGGGCATCTCTTACCAATTCAGCATCCATACTGGAAATCATTTTTTCTCTTCATCAGTTTATATAAATAATGCAGAGTATATGTGCCATGGTAACAATGGAATAAACATTATCTTTCTGCTATAGAAACAATAACATTTCTTTTAGGTGCTTCTAATAGGTTAATGGTAACTCATTTGGAATAGGTTGTAATCACTTCCTAGAGTCTTTTAGCTAAATTCAACCAGCTAATACGAACACTGTTGAAATATTTTCTGCCTTTGCCATGCCTACACCAGAATACCTGGCACTTGCACGGTGCTCGACCGAGGGAATGCTAGACGAAGAAGTTATGCTTGTAGAACCTTTGAAATTGATTGCACAGACTGGGCACAGAACAGTGTTAACTATAGCATGTGTGTACACAGAGTGTACGCTGTATGTCCCATGTACTACTGAATCCAGTACTGAATAAAAGACAGTAATGAAACATCTTCCGAAGATTCTGTTGGTTCCCACGCCTCAATCAGAACTTGGCGAAATGTTGTGTTTCTCACAATATGATCCTGGCAAGTCATTTTACACATACCGTAGAGGGCACTTGAATCAGGATCAAAGGTGCCCACTTCAGTTTAGATCTTCAGAAGGAAACGATAAAAAATTGTTTTGGGGAGGAAGGAAGGAACACACTTCTCACTCTCTTGATTTCTGAAATATAATAATCCAGCTGAAAACCTGGGTACTGTAAAAACAGAACATTATCAGATTTATATGAAACATGTTACTCTGAGTCCAGCTGCTTGTGAACAGATATTTAAAAAAGATCCCAAAGATAAATGTATTAAAACAAATAGAAAACCAGCTGTATTTGACATTGCTGAGTGAGTTAAAAACATATCTTACTTCACAGCGTTCTGAAGCTGGTCAGGGGTGAGATCTTCCACTTTGCGGGCAATTCCTATTAACAAAAGAAAACAACCTTATAAACAATAAACAAAAGTGACACCAAAATGACCAAATATACACTTTGACTTCCTGAAGGCACTAGTGGAAACCCATTACATTAAAACCAAATAAATCAACCTTTCAATGTGTACAGCACTTCCTAATTAAAACTGAATAAATCTATGCATATTACATGCCCCGGTGGTAATTTTTTGTATTAAGAAAGTATTTCACAATATGAACACTATCAGGGACAAGCATGATATGTATATTATTTCACATCAATTCTCTGAAAGTATGAGAGGAAGTCTTGATGTGCAACATGTAGGGTCATAATTTATTCTAGCCTCTATTGTCAACATATCATACCTGCTAAGTTAAACATAGCCAATTACACTTCGCTATTTATTGAGAGTATGCAATAATTTTTTATTAATGTCAGATATGAGCGAACTGTTTTTGTATTTACTACACTCTCTTTAAAAAAGATTTAAATAATACAGAATATGAATTGAGCTTGTTTGAGTCATTTTGAATAAAAATAATGTTTGCTTGATATCATGAATAATTTGCATTACTAATTACAACACTACACTTTACAGAACTGTTTTCTGAGCATTGGCCATACTAGCACTAGACTCCATCTTGGATTTTAAATGTGACCATGTTTTCATCAATGTTTTCATTTCTTACTAAACCATATGCAGCAAATCGTGCACTAATGCTTTGTGATGACACGCTATTCTTGATGAGCTTCAGAGGAAACTGTAATGTTCAATGCATAATTTCAAAGCCTTTTCCTGCCTGAAATCAGAAGAGCCATTCATTCCATAAGTCAATATTGTTCAGTGTAATCAGATTTGTACTGTCACATCCAATGACATTCGGTCAGAGAGAATATTCATATAGGGGATGATGTTGACATGGTGTTAGGGTTTGATATTAGATGACGCTGTATTAGTTCTGTATTGTGATTCGTCTGTCTATGTTACGTTTTTGATCACCTTATCCAGACTGAGCAATTTTCACTGAGAACATTTTATTGTAAAAGGAGTTCAAAACTGGATGTGAGCCAGACTTTTGGTTGACAGACTTGGGTGTCGAACCTCTGGGTTCCTTTCCTGATTCTTAAAGCGCAGAC
This sequence comes from Calotriton arnoldi, assembly GCA_963921515.1. Classification (NCBI taxonomy): domain Eukaryota; kingdom Metazoa; phylum Chordata; class Amphibia; order Caudata; family Salamandridae; genus Calotriton; species Calotriton arnoldi. The sequence continues at coordinate 75,057 of CAWUFW010021296.1, read as the reverse complement.
CTATAATAAATTGTGGTATTATATTTGAGTTGGAGGAATTTACGATTCTGCTGGTGAGAAGCTTTATCTTTCGTGATACATTTTTATTAATGACAAATGATTGTTGAACTTTATGCTAATGCCCTGAAATTGATTTAACTGATTTTGAGACTCTCTATATATTCTGCCTTCTGTAATGCACTTTAATATATTAATAAACCTTCATGGTTTCTCACTGTTTCTTGTTTCAAGTAGGCCTATTTAACTGATTATGTTACTTGATTTACTGTCTACAATCTTATCAGAAGGGGCACATTATCTCATCTATTCTTGAGGATAACACCGCCCTCAATCCTGTGAAGGGACTTCATCTTTCATCTTATCAGATTATCTAAGATAGTGTCAACAAGCTTATCATCTTTAAATGTTCAACATCTAGAGAAGTGATTGTAAGCCTGTCGTGCTCATGTGCTCGCCAGGAGGTAATAAGAGTATGAGCCTTGGCCTGGAGATTTGACTGAACTTGGTAAGTTTACAAAAGACTGTAAACTTGTGGAAAGTGAAACGAGCCACCGTTTGAATTCAAATGAATTTAGAACACAGGCTCCAACTATATCATTGTACTTTATTGCTATTTGAACCACTGCTCACTACAAGAAGTTGTATAAAGTTATTTGACCCTTGGGAGGTGTTGGCTGGGGTGCACTCCATTACATTGGAACCAATACAGTGATAAATCATTTTAGAGACAGGCCATGACATTAGTCAAGACCTCGGACAAATTACCAGTTTTAGAGACAGAATAATAAAGCTGCTAGGAGAGGTAGTGGTCGTTTTCAATGTCATTGTAATCATCTGGCGTTGTAATGGTTGTCAAGGTACTGACATGTATCAATTGGTAGTAGGTCATTTCAGTCTCACAATGTATTCTTTTTTCTATCAGAAAGTCTTCTGAGATAAGCTATTTAGAGGGCCAAGTTCTACTAGAGGCCAAAAAGTAAGATGTAGCATTTTAGTCCTAATTGAAAGTAAAATTGCTATCATAGCTATTGGTATACATAAGGTAATGCCTCATTTGTGCGTTTGCTTTCATAACAATAATGATGGTGACACATCTGGTGCCTTTAAGAGCAACATCACATGCATGTTGATGTTGAGAACTGCCTCTCATTAATGATATGGTAAAGTTATATCTGTTTTTGACCCCAGCAGAAGAAATGCCATGTACCTGTGTAAGTTCTCCCACATTTTCAGGTTTTACATATAACAGATGACTAAGCAGGTGATTGAAGAACTAGATTGCCCCAGCCAAAAGCAGCTTTTAAGGCACACTTTTAAAAAAAAGTGCTTACAAAGCCTGTATTTTTTGTTAAACTAGATTACCAACGATCAGGCAGAACCTTTATCTCTTCACAGAGTATGGTATCCTCTCTGAGCTTGAGCAACAGCATCAACAATTTGGTGGGTGGTCAGTACAGATTTTGCTTTTCTGGATTTTTGAAGGTTCCTAGAAAAACGTCTCCCACAAGAGGTTTGCCTAAGAATTGTGCTGATGTCTATTCTGTTCTTACTTTTATTGCACATTGTGTTTTTATCTTGTGTTTTGTTTGTATGTCTTATGCCTGTCCAATGCAAGTTGTTTTAGATTGCTGATGGAGGGTATAGGTGAGTGTGCCTAAGTGTGTGTACAAGTGTGTGTGGACACACCATATTCCATCAGACTAGATGTTCTTCCTCTCACATTTGTGTTTGAACTTACTGTTGAGCTTTGTAAGATGAAGTGGCCACAACTGTGCTTCTCATGATGTGTGTCCATTAATTAAAATACACTGTGCTCCATACCATGTCTGTATATAGTTTACAACACCGCAGTCAATAAGGAGGTTGATTAAGGGAAGAAAAATTATTTGCCATTAAGATATAGAATATACAATGAGGCAAATATAGCTTCTGTATAAAAATGTAACTTTTGAGTTGGTTGTTTTGTTTTATCATAGAATGGAGGGCTATGTAAGCTTGCTATTTTCAAAAGCCTTCCTAGTACCACCCTCCAGTGAAGAGTCAAACAATTGAGACTGGCATCATTAACAGCAATGGCTTCTGGGGTGCATCCTTACATTGTTTTTTTACTCATATGTGGCACCCTGCTGCCACAATCACCTCGAACACGAGAGTTGCAGCTTTAATGAGACATGTTGCATAAACAACTACATTTGTTGCTCTGTGATGGCCAGCAAATTTGAGTAGTGCTCATCTTCATCAATTGCCACATATCAGGATCCCAAGTTTCTCAGTACAAATTCTGAAACCTTTGTTTGCCACTAAAGACAATGAAGATACAGTGTACCTATTCTTGAATAGACTTCTTCTTATCTTTGGGATCCAATCCAGCTGGTTCAAGTTGAAGCAATGTGAAGAGATCCTCTACCTAATGTAATTGTGAGGTGCAGCGGGCATTGTGATTTTGCGTGAATGCTTCCACACATTCTAACAACCCACAACAAGGCTGCTGAATGGCGACTGTTAGCAGTTTAACGAGACAATTTTTGATGAATGCTCTTCTGCAAGGTGGAACAAATTTATTTTGTTGAAATGTACTTTTCCCCTGGTCTCTGGACCCTAATACACTTTTGCTCCTCTGACAATTAAAGAGAGTGTTCCTCATACCATGATCTTTTCTTTGTGGACAGTGTGACCACCCTATCAATCATGCTTTTAGCTCTGACAAGCACCTTTTTCTTGAAGGTGGATTTTCTTTGTGTTCTGGGAGACACCCTGTCTCAAAAGATAAAGGGCTGATTCACAAAGGGCCGCCAGACTCGGGTCGGAATCTCCGCAATGAGAATTAACATTGCGGAACTTCCGCCCTGAGTGTGGAGCCACCAGTGCGGAGGCCCTTCGTGAATCAGTCCCATAGATGGCAAGTGTAGCGTCGCGGTCTAGCCTTCCATCGTCACGTGACTCACCGCAAGGCATTGTGGGAGTGACGTGACGCGGACGGCCATTCCGGATCGCGGCGCGAAGGCGTACTGACGACTCTCCCTTTATGAGAATAAAGAATCTGCAATTCTACCTCCTGTCCTTGTCCTCATTCCGGGGGGGTATCATCATACACCACAGTGGAGACGAGGCGGCTGAACCCAGAAGCCATTTCCGGCCGCCGTCATGGTAGGGGAGAGCCGGCGAAAACACTGCAGCCAGTTCACCGCGTCCAGCAAGGCGGGAGTGCAGTGGGGGCAACCAGTTCCATCGCGTGAGGGTTCCGGCGCGCACATCGGCACGCGCCTCACACCCCCCACTCTCTCTGTCCTCAGCACCCACTTTCACTGCCTGCTCCAGGGGACTGCATGGTTCACAAGATGCCCCCTCGCACGAGGTGTCCCACGAGGGTCTCCCACGGCTACACCACAGGCAAGGCACCACTACAGCCAGCCAACCAGCGCGAGGGGTACCTGGTCCACAGAACCGCTTTGCCTCACCACGTAGCAGTAGCGTCAGAGAACACACCGCAGCAAGCGAGACAGCACGAGAGGCACCCTGCTCACAACCTGGCTTGCCCCATTTCAAGGCCATAAACGTCTCCAAGCGCCTTCCGCCTCACTTCAAGGCGCACCACCTTCCACGCCGCCCGCACCATGTGCGCACAAACCTTCTCCTTAACCAACCCAGTACCCTTCCTACCGAAACCAGGTGAACCGGCCATGAAATGGGCCGACTGGAAAGGATATTTCTCTGAACTACCTATCGGCGCTGGAAGATGAAGGAGAGGAGGCATTCTCCAGTAAACGCCGGAAGAAAATCCTCCTACATAATCTGGGTCCAGAAGGCCTGCGCTTCTACGAAAACGTGGTGAAGAAGCCCAGGGCATCCACAGACGACGACATTTTCCGACATGCCTTAGAAGACTTAGACGACCATTACCAGCCGGTAATTTGCACAGCCGTCGACCGGTACAATTTTTTCCAGCGCAAACAGACCGAATCAGAAACAGTGGAGGACTACGTAGCGGCCCTCAAGAAGCTAGCCATCAACTGCAAGTTTGGCACCTTGCACGATGACCTTATAAGAGACCAAATCATTATGCACACTACCCACACGAGCGTCCAGGAGAAGCTGTGGGTTAGTGGTGAAGCGTCCCTCCCGGAGATCATCGCAATAGTCAAGAGAGCCGAGTTGTCCAAACGGTGCGCACTCACCGACAAGAAAGAACCTGTCCAACAGCCCACAGTGTGCAAGGTGACAGACCGGAGGGCCCCGACCGCAAAACCTGCGGCCAATTCTGGCTCGGCCTCCAAGAAGCAATCTACGTCCAGATCCAAGGGACCCAGCCGCGCTCCTATGGACAAGCAAGGAACCTGCTACAGATGTGGCAGCCAATCCCACATGGCAAATGATAGGAAGTGCCCAGCATTCCACGTCAAATGCTCCTTGTGCGGAGTCACAGGACATTTCGGCAAAGTCTGCAGACTGAAGCCCAGAAGCGCCGCAGTCAAATATGTTCAAGATGACTCCGACGACCAAGATGGCGCAGACCAATACGACCAAGATTGCATACTCTGCATCGAGGACCACATCCTGGGCATCGGCGGCGTCGCAAAGAAAAAGCCATCCTGCATGTTATTAATTGGGGGCGTCCAAATCGCTATGGTGGCGGACTCCGGTTCGCCATACACAATCATCCAAAAACAGCTATGGGAGTGGACAAAGACTTCGCCCACGTGGTGGGGAACCACCTTCATCCCACTGACGTCCACCCCGTCACATACACAGGGGAACGAATCCCCATGGTGGGGTTCCGGCGGCTCCGGTTCGAGTTCAAAGGCAGGCATATGACAGCGAAGTTGTACATCGCACAGAAAGGCCCATCAGTCCTGGGATGGGCGGACCAGGGAGCGCTGGGCATCCAACTCAACCCAGGGGGTGACACACAGGTGCTTCTGATGGACAACCCATCCACGCCAGCCTAGTTAAAAGCAGAGTTTTCAGCGACCACATCGGGAAGATGTCGAAGTTCACCCACAAGATCATGCTTAAAGAAGGAGCTGTGCCAGTCTCCCACAAAGTCAGGAGTATCCCAGAGAGGCAGTACAGCTAGAACTGAAACGGTTGGAAGACAACGACATCATTGAGCCAATAGAATGCGCCGAATGGCTTGCGCCCTTGGTGGTGGCGCACAAACAGAACGGGAAGATACGTCTTTGCATAGATATCCATGAACTCAACAAAAACATCATTGTCGACAAGTTCCCGTTGCCCAAAATAAACGAACTACTGGCCCAGACCAAGGGGGTCAAATGGTTCTCCACCATCGACCTCAAAGCCGCATAGCAACAAGTGGCGCTCCATCCGTCGTGCCAGAAACTCACCTCTTTCATCATGCCCTTCGGCTGCTACAGGTTCAGATGGTTGCCCTCTGGTCTCGCATCCGCGGCTGCCGTCTTCCAAAAACTGATGCATACACTCTTCAAAGACGTCCACGGAGTCCTCTACTTCCAGGACGACATCCTCGTCAAGGGGAAGACCAAGGCCGAACACGACGACATTCTGCACACCGTACTGCACACGCTGGTGGCCAATGGTCTCACGGCGGAACTGGAGAAGTGCAAATTTGGCTTACGCAAGGTGACCTATCTGGGACATGAGATCAGCGACACAGGCATCTCCCCAAAAACGGCTAATGTGGAAGCCATCATGTCCGCGCCCTCCCCTAAAAACAAGGATGATGTCCGCTCATTCCTGGGGCTGGCGGAGTTTTATAGCAAATTCGTCAGGAACTTCGCAACCAAAACGCACAGCTTACGTCAACTGCTGAAAGAAAAGAACGCCTTTTCCTGGTCCGAAGAGTCAGAAGCGGAATTCTCTGCCATCAAAAGAGACATTTGCGGGGCGATTCCCTTACACGGATTTGACTGCGCCGCACCCAGCATCCTGACCACGGACGCCAGTGACAGAGTGTTGGGAGCAGTCCTCCCCCAGAGAGCCACAGATGGCACGGAGACTACCGTGGGGTTTGCCTCGCGATCCCTCACCCCCAGTGAGGAGAAGTATAGCGTGATCGAAAAAGAAATGCTAGCATCCATCTGGGCGATGGAAAAATTTTGACAATATCTGTGGGGATCAAGATTCACGCTCCGCACCGACCACAAACCCCTTATCAAAGTCCTCACATCCAGCGGTAACGTGACAGCCACCCCACGCATCGCGAAAATGACACTACGTCTCTTGGACTTCGTGTACGACGTGGAATACATCCCGGGTCCAAAAAACAGGGTGGCAGACTTCCTCAGCAGGGCAGCAGCCATGGAAGGACCAGTCACTCAGTCGGACTGGGACGAATACAGCGTTGCATTCATGACGGATCATGAACACACCATCAGGGCCCAGGACTGGGCCGAGGCCTATGCGCAGGACACAGAACTCTCACAGGTCAAACTGTATGTCAAGCACGGCTGGCCAGAGAAGAAGCACACTAAGGACAACTTCAGGAAATACTGGGAGGTCCGTGACGAACTCTCTGTTAGCAATGACTCAGTATTTCTGCTGCAAGGTGACAGAGTGGTGCCCCCGAAGGCAATGTTCGACCGCATACTCCACATCAACCACGAAGGCCACCTGGGCATCGTAAAAGCGAAAAGACGAATGAAACTGCTGTACTGGTGGCCGGCCATGGACAACCAAGTAGAGAGATTCCTGAGAGCATGCGAGCATTGCGCCAGAGCTGACAAAACACTCACCACCATGAGACCCCCCATGGGGGAGTTCAACACCCCCAACAACCCTTGGGAGGACTTATCCATTGACATCGTAGGCCCCATCCTGGATTCCTGGGGCACACCCAAACACCTCATTGTCTTAGTGGACCGATACTCGAAGTGGCCAGAAGTCGAAATCAGTGAATCAGTGGACTCCGACCATGTCATCGCCTTCCTCACCAACATCTTCTTGAGGGAAGGCATTCCCAAAAACATCACCAGCGACAACGGACCCCAGTTTACATCAGCCAAATGGACAGCCTTCACCAACCACAACGGTATCTGGACAAAACACACACCCGTCTACCACCCGGCGGGCAACGGTCAAGTGGAACGCTTTAACCGGATGATCATGGGCTCAGTCCAGGCAGCCATCAGTGCCAGGAAGAACTAGGAGGCCGAAGTCAAAAGCACAGTGTGGGCGTACCGCATCACGCCCACCCTCACAGGCTACAGCCCGTTTAAAATCCTGAGAGGTAGAGAACCTTTTACAAGAGACAATACAGCCTGGATGAACATGCGACTCCAGAGCAAATGGTCCCCGGCCATCGTCCGGAGCAACATTGAGAAAGCACAACGCATCTACAAAGCACATTACGATAAGAGGCATAATGTGCGTGAAGCCACGCTGACGGAGGGCGACTGGGTCCGAGTCAAAAAGGGTCACCCAGGACAAAAAGGAGACAGCAAATTCAGTGAGCCCCTACGAGTGGTGGAGCTATACACACGCTCGGCCTTGTTGAGCGACGGCAAGGTGTGGTCACAATCCAGAATGGCCAAGTGCAACAAAATCCTTCAGTGGGGCATAGACAGTAGCAACAGCGATCTCGAAGAAAGGAACAGCGCCACTGAGGTAGCAGCACCGACCACAGAACCAGCGAGAGAGGACATGGAGATTACCAACAGGAGCGAGGCCAGCACCTCGGCAAATGCGGAAGGACAGACAGCCAAGCGGCAAACACAGCGTCTGCCCCGCCAGGACACAGACTGTGTGGGTATCCCGCAAGAGACTTCCGATACACAAGGTAGAGACCAGAAGGAGAGTACGAGGACGGCCGGATCCAGTGGAGGAAGAGAGCAAGGGATCCGAACATCCGTCACGCACACCCCAAGGGCCGTACAGTGAAGCTTCCTAAACGATTCAGTGAATTTCAGTTGTGAATCTCTCTCTCTCTCTCTCTCTCTCTCTATCTATCTCCCTCTGTCCTTTGCCCCCCAGTTACAGTTCTCTTGTCATTGTTGTTAAGGGGGAAGATGTGTAGCGTCGCGGTCTAGCCTTCCGACGTCACGTGACTCACCGCAAGGCATTGTGGGAGTGACGTGACGCGGACGGCCATTCCGGATCGCGGCGCGAAGGTGTACTGACGGCTCTCCCTTTATGAGAATAAAGAATCTGCAATTCTACCTCCTGTCCATGTCCTCATTCCGGGGGGGGCATCATCATACACCACAGCAAGTGGCATCTGTAGTATTCACAAGTGGATTTATGTATGTGTATGGGACTTCATTATCACTTCACACTCAACCACACTTGCTTTAAATCCATTTTAAATGTTGCACGGTCTCTGATCTACTACTTACATACAAACACTCGATTGATGTAACTGGGGCTAGAAATGGCCCTCCCCCTCTCCTAGCTATGTACTCCTACTGCTGTATTCGAGCACTGGCACTGCAGCGTCTGTGATGCCTATTCAGGAGTGGAGCCAGTCTTTCTCCTTTCACAACTTCTCTGAATCTCAAACCTTAGAATTCCAAAAGTAACGTTGGATTTCCAAAGTAGTCTCCCTTGTAGACAGCCATAAAACTGGGAGTTGCAGGGGGAATCCTTATCATATCCTCCTGAAATGGGTGAGGCTATAAAGGAACAGATGTTTACCATTCCATACCACAGGAGGAAGGTTCACCCAACAAGTAAAAGGCCAACAGACAGCCAAACAAATGAATGTTTTTCATTTTACAGGGAACACACAGCAAAGCTCGGATAAGTTAGTACAGTTTTTCACTTACCATCATGCACCTGGAAGGCGAGGGTAGTGATCTTCTGTGTAATAATCATCATTGGACTGTAATGCAAAGAAGAAAAAACTGAAATATCTTATCGCCATATAAATGTTATACATTAGTTGTCACTAAAAGCACAAAGTTAGCTAGGGCTGAGGACTGCAATTGGCATTCTTTGCTTAATCCTTAGCCCGGGTTATCCTTTGATATGAGGCTATCTGTAGTTAACTTTAAATCACTTTAACTTAGTTTCATAATGCAATGCTCCTATTTGTTCGATTTTTAGTTTCAGAAAAGAGGAATTTTATTTCTTCCAATATAAAGTGATGTAATTATGAGGTTAAATTTACTTTAGAACCTGAGCCGAAGTTGCTGCTGTTATATTACGACACAACGCCTAGAGCAACTTTTCCTAAAGATTTGTTTGTTTTTAGGCCAACTTCTAGTCACATTTTAAACATTATGTGGATATAGTTATATTTCAAAGATGAACTTTAAATTGTGTTTATCCATATGTAAAGAGCGTATACATTAATATGTGGAAAAATGACTCTCACCAAAGGAAAGATTATACCCGTTTAAATGACGTCCTGTTATAATACTCAAAACAAAAAAAAACAATACAATCTAGTTTCAAAAATGTGTTTATTCATGTGATGTATTTAGTAGGCATGAGTAAATTATTCACACACACGTTACAAATATGGGATAACTCTAGTGTTACATGCTTATAAATGCTCTTGTCTTACTGTACAAAAGCACCGAAATTACACGAAAAATACAAACCTCAGATTTTTCAGTCCAATCTGCCCTAAAATTTGAACAGGATAGGTATGAAACAAAGGATGAATGTCGCGCTAGTCCAGGTTTAAAATCCAACACTTTGGGTTCTTAATATTCCAGAGGACTAACTGAAAATAAAATGTTATGTTGGTATAGTACATTAGCCTACGAATGATCTCAGACCTCTTCCTCAGACGACATCATTCTTATTGTACCCGCCGCATTTTATCTTCAGTTAGTCCAATGAAAGGTATTATACATTCAGTGTTTGAATTACGGTTGGTGAACAATGGCGTAGCAAGGGAGGGGGAGGGGGGGAAGTCCGCCCCTGGCGGCACAAGTTTTGGGGGCAGAGGTCTCCCGCCCCCTCTCTTACATGTAGCCATCGCGGGGCAGCAAACATAGGAATCACCAGCACCCTCATCCCTCCCCCGCTCTTACAAGCAGCCGCCGCGGTGCGGCCACCGAAGGAACTGCCAGGGGCGGCAAATGGTCTAGCTACGACACTTGGTTAAATGCTGTCATGATATGAATAGCAGTAAAACCGCTACCAAGTGAGCTCACTGCATCCACATATGTGATTGTATGTGCATGCACGTGTATAGATACATGCATATTGGTATAACCCTTGCAAGATCGATTGCATGATGTCAGACTTGGATGCTTGCATGACCCCAGCTCAATTGCCCACTTGACTGCTACTCAACAGCATGTACCATCACCTGCTTGACTTTCTGTATGACCGATTGCATGACCGCTTCAGGACGGAAGACATGGCAGTTTGTGAGATCTTACCAATTTGCATGACATCATGCTTACAAACTGCATGACAATAGCATGATAAATTACAATTCAATGCCAATGACATAAGTACTCATGTTGTGAGCACCCTACAGTTCTGGATGCTACCTGTCGCAAAGCACTTCAGTGCCTCGCCAGGAGTTGAAAGGGCTATATAAATGCTACTACAATTCGATATAGGTTGGCCCCTAGGTAGTGCCGACAACCCCTTATTTGGAATTTCCACATACTGCCTCTGCAGATTGCATGATTCTACAGTACAATTAGTTATTATTCCCCATGAGAGATGGAAATCCGACATTAGACTAACCAATTTATACCTTAGACTTCTGCCACTGAGGTAAGGCTTTGAAGGACAATGCTAATGGTACGCATACACTGTCTTTTAAGTAAATGACCACAGGAAGTCTCCGAGCCACATTTTATCAAAATGTATATTTAAATGGTGTGGGCCACAACCTGAATCGCCTCTAAGCGGCACAATACAATTACAACACAGTAAGCCAAGTTCACAAAGATTTTGCTGTCACTTGCTCTTGGATTACATCTGGCTTATTAAAGAATTCCATGAGTGACTTGGCTTACTCCAGGAGTAAGCCAGGAGGACAACAAGAGTAAGTCACACCTACTCGAAGAAAAAAATCTTCAATATGGCCTTGTATTGTTCTCAGGGATACTGCGTGATAAGTTCAGGAGATCAGCAGTTTAGGCCTTTCGATATATAAACATCTTTATCATCACTTAGGGGTCGATTCCGATTCGGGCCGGAAATCTCTCCGACCGAGCCGGACCCGGAGAGATTTCCGACCGAATCGGAGCCATGAAGTCCGACCGAACGAGTACGATGCGCACGTATGCCATCGGACTCGAGTCGGTCGGACTCCCATTGAAGTCAATGGGAGCCGGTCGTACAAAGCGTACACGGGCTCCCATTGACTCAATGGGTGCGATGCGGACAAGTGCGCCCCCTACAGCGTGTACGCGGCGAGCGATTCGCGCCGTACACGCACAGGTAGGGGGACCCATGGGTCCCCCTGTGTGCGACTCGCGCGGCTACGCGTACAGGGGGTCCGACACGGACCCCCAAAGTACGGCTCCGACAGCTCTTACGAGCCGGAGTGCGCGGCTCGGTCGGACTGCTCGCGGCGCGCATCGTACTTACCCGGCCGGGGAACGTCTCCATTGCGCGGTGCGAGTCGAGTCCGAGCGAGTCGGTCGGTGCGGTTCGAGCCGGGAACGAGTCGGTCGGAGCGGTCGGGACGCCCGGACGAGTCGGTCGGCGAATTCGCATCGTACTCGCTCGCCCGGACGCGCGTACGAATCGGTCGGGAAATAGGGCTCCGAATCGGATCCGGTTAAGCCGAATCCGATTCGGAGCCCTACCGGCCGAGATCGGAATCGGCCCCTAAGTCTTCTGGACAGACATCCTCACACATTTTTGTCAGCTGTCAGAACTTTCTTCTCAAACATATCCTCTCTTTCTCATATATGCCCCTCTAACTTAAGCCTCTGGTTTATAATAATAACGTTATTTTGTTTTCCGCTTTAGTGTAACTGTTTTACTTGTTGATCATGTGTTTATGTTTAAACACAACAAAAAAGACAGAAGGTCAAGGCACTCAAGACCAGCACTAGTCAGTATAGTTTTTCTATATTCATAGCAAAGATATGGTGCAAAGAGCCAGGAACGTGACCTTCCTACGTCCCTAATTTTTTGGTAAACCAAAACCACATAGAACAGACTAGCTCAGCACACAACTATGATCAAGTACAGTTTCAAAAAAATATATATATATGCATTAATATGCAATCATCAGTGATTAAGCATCAGCAAAATGTCTCCCAACAAAATCAAGTAAAACTTTGATTTGCTAAAAACAAATCCTTCCTTTATTGTTTTGTTCCTTTATTCAAAATTCTTTAAAATCGTAACACAGAATTCATAGGCTATGAATTCTGTGTTACGATTTTAAAGAATTTTGAATAAAGGAACAAAACAATAAAGGAAGGATTTGTTTTTAGCAAATCAAAGTTTTACTTGATTTTGTTGGGAGACATTTTGCTGATGCTTAATCACTGATGATTGCATATTAATGCATATATATATATTTTTTTGAAACTGTACTTGATCATAGTTGTGTGCTGAGCTAGTCTGTTCTATGTGTTTATGTTTCTTTGTGTTTTTTACTCACTGTATAGTGCTCTGACATGCTTAGGGGGCATAGTCACGCTCTATAAACAACCAAAAAATTAAATAAAGTGAATATATGGTCAAGTGTATCAATATGCCTTTGACATGTCAAAGATGTAAGTAGGGATAACTTCCCTTCCTTGGCTGCACTGCGATTTATAATTTTGCAATATGATAAATGGGCATGGGCCTAGGAACTATGGAGGAAAAGGAAGATATATCCAAGGCCCGACTGGCCATTCCGGGCATCAGGCGTTTCCCCAGGAGGCTGGAAGGGTGGGGGGGCGGTTTTGTTACTTGGGGCCGTTTGTGTAGAAGTGCAGCAGTTTTGAAAGCACCCGCTGCAGAGTTCCTTGTATATCCAGTAGTTTTCAGGCAATAATAAAAGTGCCAAAATAGCTCTGGTGATTAATATACCTGCTGGAGGGAGATTGGAGTTTTGTCTAGTGGCAGTTTTGACTCATCTAAGGTAGTGCAGAGGGTTAATATGGCTGCTGCAAAGGACGTGTACCTTGCAGCTCACAGAACAGTATTTTATGTGCATAGCTTAGGGGGTTACTGCTTTTGTCGAAGAGATCCTTTTGTTACTGGTAGTTCATAAGCAACAATCATAATATGGCACAGTGAGCTATGAAGAGTCATCAAAGAACTACATGCAAACTACATGGTACAGGTTAGAAAGTTATATATTTTTTCGAGTCTTTCATTATCCTAATGTTGCTAAAAAGGGTTTGTTTGGGTAGAAATAAATTCACCCTAAGCATTGTGTTACATTCTGAATCCTGGGTTGTTGCACACCAAGCACTCTTTAAAAATGCCTACCAGTATGGATGACGTGAATCCTACACCTTGTATTTCCCTTTGTCTTTGTAACATTTTCTATACACTGATTTACACACGTATGATTCATTGTCTCTGTATGTGGGTGAGATGTAAAATGCTCAGACACCCTACACTGATATAAGAGGTGCTATAAAACAAATTAAATGCATGTGAGAAAGGGGCTATGGAGAGATGAGAAACACTGTTTGAGGGTGATAGTGAGGGAATCATTGAAGAGCCCCAACAAAGATTGTTGTATCCTGGTGCACTGTAAGGTCATCATTTACTATGCTTTAAAAGCTAATGCAATTAAATGTATAATGAAATCTGTGTCATAGAATGTGCTGTTTTTGCTCAAATTGTCTTGGGGGGAGAACCCCCCCAACCCTCCTTTTAGGGGACAGTCTCACTCGCTGCATTCGCTATGCACCGTACGGGGCCTGGTCTGACAAAATCTGCCAGCACTGCTTTGGATTCCCAGTCTGGCTCTGGATATATCCATCCCAGATTTTGGAGGGGGGGACACAGGCAACAATATCCCCCCACGCCCCACCCCGATTTTTAAACAGTGTAAGACTGTCGCTCTGAAGCCATGCTGCACGTTATCTAAGACCAAACTCTGCAGTCTGTGGGTTACAGCAAAACGGCAAAATACATCAGACACTTCTATAAGTTCTTTGTGAGTTTCATTACTATTATATTTAACTTAATTACAGTGCATCTAGAAATCAATCTCGAAATCCCTCTGTGCTACCCAGACAATGAACTCTAGTTAGTACTTCCTAGAACTATGGCTTATCAAGAGAATTCTGGCTCCAGATATACTATTGTCTTTGCAAAGCCCAGACTGCCAGCTCGTGCATGACGCTCAAGACCTGTGAACCAATATTCTAAGCAGTGGATCGATAAATGTAAAACAAATGAATAGCTTCACACATACCGCTCCGACGAATCAATGCATTGATCAGTAGAGTAACCTGGATATTACACGTATAATTATTTATGCAGTTTTGTATAGCCCAAACCAGGTATTGTGGGCGTCGGAGCACTGGACAACAGCAGTAACACAATAACAGGTAGGGATTTTATACATCAAGGGAGTCGGTTTTTTACTGCCACTCGGGCCAGGAAGTACAATTCTCATATTGTGAGTCATCTCAAGAGGAAGCAGTAGCACTGTGTTTAGAAATAACTTGAGGGTTGATAAACACCCTCTGCAGAGTTGCTTGTGTGTGGGACAGCTTTCAGATAACTCTGGTGATTAATGTTCCTGCTGGAGAGAGATTGAGTTTTGTCTAGTGGCAGTTCTGGCTCATCATAAAGTAGCACATAGGGTTAATATGCCTGCTGCAAAGAACGTGTACTATGCAGATCACAGAGCAGTATTTTATGTGGATAACTTAGTGGGTTACTGATTTTGTCACAGAGATCCTTTTATTACTTGCAGTACATAAGTTAGAATGCTAAAATAGCACAATGACTTATGAACTGTAATGAAAGAGCTGCATGCAAACTGCAAGGCAGAGGGTTGGAACCTTATGTTTTTCCACAGTCTTTCAATATCCTAATGTTGCTAAAAAGGGTTAGTTTGGGTATACAATCTTATTAGTAAAGCCAACCCCAACCACAGTAGTGCATTTGAAATCCAAAGTTTGCGCTTCTCCAGACCAAACACTCTTAAAATGTACTGCCTACCAGTATGGATGACATGTGATCCTACACCTTTGTAATCCTTCTTGAGATATATAACATTTCCTATAGACTGATTTGCACATGTATGATCCATTGTCTCTGTAAAATGTGTGTTTGATTTAAAGTGCTCCGACACCCTATACTGGTATGAGCAGCGCTATAAAACAAATCAAATGCAGGTGAGAGAGGGGCTATGGAGAAATGATGGGCACTGTTTGAGGGTGGTAGTGAGGGAATCCGTGGAGAAGGTCATTAGGGACTTCAAAAAAGACTGTTGCACTGGGCGCCACCAAGGCTAAAGCCAGCCCTTATAATAATACTGCAGATTTGATGTTATATATGGATTAAAATGCAGAAGCAGTTTTATTTACATGTTTTCCTGCATTTAAAGATGCAATGTTTGCACCAGCTTGGTGGCACGAACTTCCTGTGAAGTGAAGTGGCATTTGTGTATTTCTTGATGCAGTAAAACCACTATTTTCTAAACAGAAAACAGTGTTGAATGAGTGCAAATACAGAGTCAGTGTGGTTCAGTTGAACACAACAGTAATCGTGTCTCACACCAACAAATGGCTGAGTGATTGAGACAGACGCTAAGATTAATTCAAGCATCCCTTCCATCACCTTGTTGTTTGCTGCAGTACGCTAGGCAAGAAATCTCTAAAGTGGACCTTATCCCTGTCACTTAGGAGGACAGCACAATCCAACTACTTAAGTCTATTAAGTCTGGATCTCCTGATATTTGCCCAGCCACAATTTTACATTAGATGCCCGAAGTAGTGAGGCCTGCTGTAACAGTCAACCCTGAATCCTTATTTTGCATCTGGTCTAGTTCCAAGAAAAATGGAAAGAGAGTTTGGACAAACCACTGCTGAAAAAAAACAAGTCTGGACCCATTGTTGGAGTCCAGTTACAGGTCTATATCTCTCCCCCCTTTGATCTCAAAAATTGGGGAGAACTATCTTGCTAAGAGGCTTTCAAACCACTTAGAACAAAATAATCTCCTGGATGTGGCTCAAACTGGGTTTAGGCCTCAGATGGGGACCTAAACTGCTCTGGTCTCCATCTTGAATGAATTAAGGTGGAGTTTGGACAAGTTACATCCTCTTAGACATCTCCGCCGCATTCAACATGATCGAGCATGCTATCACAATCGACTGCTTGGCAGAGATAGGCCTTTCAGAATGTGCCCGTGCTTGTTTCTCTTTGTTTATGATAGGTCGAAGTTACTCGCTATCAATGACACCTTTCAGATCCAAAGTAACTCTGGTGAAATGCAGAGTCCCCCAGGGCTCCTCATTGTCCATGATTTTGTTTAACTTTTATGTTTGACCTTCATATTCATTCCTTTGGCATGGACTGTATGGCATATGCTGACAGCACTCTGCTTTTGTTTCACTTCGACCATCCTTCTGAAGAGATTTAGCTATTTCATAAGCACTGCCTTGCTGCTATCCAAACCTGGGTGAGTACAAACGTATTAAATTTTAACGTAAACAAAACATTTTTTTTTATAGACAGATTTATTTTTGTTTTTTATATATAAAACAGGTGCAACACGTCACATTGAACTGACACAGAGCCTCAATTGAGGTAGACAATTGAGGATTACAGAAGCAACAGTTGCCATTGTCTCGAACATATGCATAACATTGATCACATATCACCATATCAGAGTAGGTCCACTTCCATCGCCCCTTACCACTTTCCCCATATTTTGACATGCTTGACCGGGCATCCCTTGCCTCAGAGATTGGTTTCTCCTGCTGAGCACACCAGTCCACCCTGCGTCTCCACTGTGCCAACATTGGGGGCCTGGAGTTTTTCCAGCGGGCGTCAATTTGGCTACCAGCAATGCCGTCCCCAATAACGCTATATCGACACGGGTCCCCCCTTGCACCCTCAAGTACTCCCAGTAGGATTAACAGTGGGGAGAGGTCTATGCCAAGGTTTAAAACATCAGAGAGATCGGATACCACCCTTTCCCAGTAGCTGGTGATCACTGGACAAGACCACACCATGTGACAAAAATCAGCGGGAGCGTGGAAGCAGTGGAAACATGACAGGCTGTAAAGAAACCCAGCCTTGTGTAGCCTGTCTGGGGAAAAATAAGCGTTATGTAGGTAATATGTTTGCACTGGGTGTAATCATGAGGATATGGTGAGTACCTTGGAGGCCATCAACACATTTAGCCAATCTAAGTCATCCAACGGACCTAGCCATCCCTCCAAATGCATCTTGAGTGCCGTCATTCTGTCACAGACATTAATGATTAACGTCTGATAAATTTGGAAGACTCCTCCTCTACCCAATGCCCCCATCATGACCTTCGCCTTCACTGGGCTAAACTCCGGGAGTGAGGTGCCTAGAGAGATATGTACTCGCAATGCGTGTCTTAGTTGTAGCTATTTGTGGAATTGTGTTCCAGACAAGGAGTACATCTGGTGGAGCTCCTGAAAGGAAGAAATATGGGTGCCCCTCCAACGTGATTCCAATGGTGTCCCATCGGCCGAACCCTTCCAGTGAAGCTACCTCTTCTAAATATGTACCATGCCACAAAGGGATCTGTTGCATGAGTTTGGACCACCACCCAGTTTGTCAATGGGCGTCTCTCAATCCAAGAAATATCAAGCGAGTCACTTCAGGATTTGAAGCGTGAATTGTGCCGCTATAGAGCAGTGTCATAACTCGGGGGAAACCCAGTATGTGAAATTCCAATTTAAAAGTTGGGTCAGATCAGCCACCAGTGAGCCAGTCATTAATAATCAGAAGCTGGGATGCTAGGTGATGCAGGTAGAGGTCGGACATGCCCAAACCATCATCATAAGGTGCACGTTGACAAGTCCCGAATGCCACGCGGGGTCTAGAGTTATGCCAGATGAATATTTTGCTACATAGTCCATCTCCAGGAACCAGTGATGGAAAATTATAAGAGGGACGTTCTGGAGGATATAAAGAAAGTGTGGCAAGACCATCATTTTGTACAGGGCTATCTTTCCCATGATGTTCAGTGGGAGCTTTTGCCATTCTTTAAGATCCTCTTTTACTTTACGGGTGAGGGGTGTAATATTAAGGGACCATATCATTGCAGGACCAAAGGCGACCTGGAGTCCCAAATATCAGAAGTTAAGACTACGTATGGGGATTTAGTGTGTCCGAGAGAAAAGCTGCCAACTATGAAAAAGGACTGATAGGGGTACGTAATTGTAAGTATAAAAGGACTGCGCTGAGAACATCCATGTTCCTGTAAATTTAAATGTGTTTATGTAGCGCAAACCTAGCTATGAAGCAATGGAGAGATTTACATTATGTAGGGGGGATTGGGAGACGATCTATAAGATCGTGTACATCAAGTGGGGATAACATAAATACATTTCACGTTCTTAGACACAGGAACATTAAGCAAATTGCTCTGAATCACACAATGCTGAGTCGCGTGCTGAGGCCAGAATTCAAACCTGGGACCTCTGGCTGCAAAGGCAGCAGCTCTAGCCGCTAGGCCACATCTCCTTGGAAGAGCCACTTCCTATGACCCATGGCTCTGGATGTGGCTGGGTGCCTCTTCGCATCTGGCCCTGCTGCTTCAGGGAAAGAACGGTGAAAGAATGATCTGGCAACAGACTGGTGAATCACTGTATGATCCCACTGAGGTGCTGCTGGAGTTTGGGGCTTTACTCCTGCCCAAAGCCCCTGCCCACTACAGGAGTTTTAGTGAGTGCACATCTGCACCCAGTAAAACACTGACCGGAGTCTCCAGGCCTAAACCTCTGAGATCCAGAGTTTGCAGAGCCAGGATTTCCATGTCTGGACGATGCAGACAATGTGATTCCAGACATGGAGACATTTGGTCACTCAGAATTGCAATACCAAGTTTCACTGTGGGTGTGAATTGCTTTAGTCATGATAGGTTTGATGTATGAGTTTGTTCACAAGTTTTGTGTTTGAGATGAAGTTTGGTTACACTTTATTATATTGCAGTTATTTTGTGCCCTGAATGCACAGACTTGGGGATGAAGGGGAAAACAGTTATCAAAGAAAGTCTGAGGATTCTGTGTGCCAGCCATCGCAACTGGGAGTCCACAATCATGTGTTCTGTGTGAATACGTTTTTATGGTCTGATTGTGAGTGTACAGACATATCATGGTAGGGCCTCATAACTGAGGAGGTCGCAACACAAGCCGGTCTTGGGTTGTTGCTTTTAAGTTTAGTTACACTTAACCAAGTGGTTGTCTTGTCTTTTTTGTTTGACAAGTGGTTTGGGGAGCTTAATGTCTTGTGGGTAGTGAGGTTTTCCTTGACCTGTTGAGAAAATACTGCCACTGTTATTTGTGGTCGTTATGGGTGTTGGAGAGTGTAACAAGTTAGATGGGTCAATGTGTGACCTAGGCATGTTGGACATTTAATGATTGTGAAGGATTTCCCAAATGCTGTTCTTTGCTTTGTTCTTTGTAAGAAAGGATGGTGTGTAGTACTCTGTGCGTCCCCATTTCTTGTATGTCTGAGCTGGTGCAGTGAATGATGATGTCATAGAATGTTGGTGTTTGGGTATGTGTGCTTTATAAACCTGATGCTAACAAGGACCTAGCTTGTAAATAAAGACTTTACCCTCCTCTAACTGACTGGCTCCTTACTCATCATTGAAGAATATTTTTCAAGACTTAACATGCAACAAAAGGAAAATGCAGCTTTCTTTCTAACATTAACAAAAGACCATAAGGAGAGGCAAAAGTGCGACCAGATATAGACATAGCTTCATGGTTAAACCACAGAGCTATTACAAGACCATGGGGTCTTCTCTACAGGGGCAAAGTTGTGACCAAGGAAGACATATCTTCCTAATTTAATCACAAATAATAGAATGTCATTGGGTCTACCAAGGCATTCAAAGTGCAGTTTTTGCCTTGCTAACTCTGAGTATCTTTATCCTTCCCAGGCTCCACAGATCTCCAGATACGTTTCATGTTCTGGAATTACTTCTTTTGAATATGTGCTGCCATGAAAAGTCTTGTCGTGGACCCTTGAGCCATCTGATCAACACATCATTCTCAATCAGTGATAATCACCCACTTGCCACAGCGAATGACTTCTTAAAATCTGCAACGTTGCTGATTGATCTAACTAATGGTCACACTTCCACGGGGAAATGTCAGTAGAATACACTTTTTCGTACCAGTGGAGCAAATCATTTGCATGTCAAAGACCGTGACAAAGTAATTAAGAAACATGATGATCAGGCGGGGCCGGCACAGGTAAGGGCGGTGGGGCGGGGTGGGGGGAAGTCGACAGATGAAGGGATAGGTGAAATTGAATTTAAAAAAAAATAAAACTACTTACCTCGCGCTTGCTGCATTGCCGAGTCAGCAATGCGGCGAGCGCAAGGTAAGTGGTTTTATTTACGTTGTCATTTAATTTTACCTATCCTGTCATCTGTCGACTTCCCGCCCCGCCGCTCTTACCTGTGCCGGCCGTGCCTGATGATGATTAGTCTACAGCTTCTTGAATGTTGGCCTGATATTCTCTTCTTTCCATTTTGTATTGGCTGATCAGAGGCATGTGTCTATAATTCAGTTTTGTGTCAATAGTTATATCCTTTTTTCAGAGAATCATTTTTGGATGCAATGTGGGTATTTAATGTATAAATCTGTAAAGAAGCGCAACTCACCAAATTGCTCCAATAAGCATAAAGAAGACAAGAGGGAAAAAGATAGTCAGCAAAAGTATAGTTAACAGAAATGCAGTTCAGAAAATCAAATCAGAAGCAAACAGTAACAGATTTTAAAAATAAAAACGAAAGCAGACAGTGTCAGATCGTTTGGAGCATGCAGTAAGAGCAAGAAGTTAGAGAAAGATGATCCCTAGTTGAAGACCCCTAATTCTAGTGGGATTTACTGCAGTTCCACTATGAACAGAACCTTACTAGGAACTTAATACACTCTGATTATGTGCATTCCATCATATCACCTTTTAACTAAAAATAACTGAAGGGCAGGCCCATGTTCCAGTATACTATTTATTTGGGAAACCAAGCATCTGGTAAATTCAAGATTAGATTATCATCACTTCTGCTCAACAAGGAAGGAAATTATCACTGCAAGACTAAAGACAGAGACTGGAGCTCAGCTAGCTTCATCCGAGAAAAGACACATTCCTGCCTTTGTAACTCAACAATCAGCAGTTTTGAGTCAGCTGTAGGGACATTTACCCTATCCGTGAATATATGTGTGAGTTTTGGTAGAGGCTATGTGCTTGTGAGCCTTCAGGAGGGGCCAGAGTTCCATGCTGGTTTTTTTGTGATCATGGTTTCGGTGATGGGAGGTGCACATGGAGTATAAATGGAGCGCCTACACAGAATGTACATAAGTGCGTAGTTGTTGAGTTAGTTAAGGCACACGTAGTTGAATATCTGAGACTTCTTTTGCAAATGTACATAGTGAGATGGATCCATGTTTACAAACTTGCGGGGTTTGCTGAGATTCAGGTAATTTGTGACTATTTGGAATGGTGACAGGCATGTGTGTGAATGTGTATGCTTATGCACTAGTGTGAGATCACCAAGCCTGAATACTAGTTTGAGGGACTGACCCCAAGTCAAGGGAGGAGAGTGCAGGAAATGTTTCCAATACGTGATAACATGCTTAAGTATGCTTAGGTGAGTGTGCTTCTGAACTGATGGAAGGGTGGAGGAAGTAGCATCGGCATGGTGAATAACAAGACAGATGGTGAGTTACACAAATCTTCTAGAGTAGCTAAGACAGTTAAGTATTCAGTGCTTTGATTCAGAAGGGCCGCCAAGTAGGATTCCTTTTGGAAGTCAATTGAATGGGAAGGATGTCTCTGGGAGGTTGGACCAGATCTTTAGGTCTGGAAAGGGCAGCACTAAGCTGCATGCAACCACCAGTGTGCAGATTCCCCAGGGAATTCCAGGTGAATCTTAAATTTTGCAGCAGGAAATTGGGCAGAAAATTACAAGTCATCATAGAAACACATACTTTTAGAGTCGAAAAAAGGCAGTAAGTAGGAGATGTATGATGGATCACCTCTGTAGGTCTACAGAACTACAATTATAGTTTGGCTTATGGCTGACAGCCTTTCATTGCTTCTATTTGTAGTGCTCCTGTGCAAGCCCCAGCTGCATCAACAGTAGAGTACACTTAAGTGCAGTATCAGGTACCAGCAGCAAGTACATCTTTCCATTGACTGTCTTAGCAGGAAAAGAGATTACTTTCCCTCTATATACCTCATAACACTTTGAAAATCAGAAATACATGAAACCTTTTTAAACCTTGCTTTGTTTTACTGTGATTATAAATCTGCCTGGGATGTACAGACGTGATGAAATCAGGTGATACAGTTTTCCCTGTATCAAAGCTACAACACTCACATGGTTCTACCACAATTTATTTCTAGGCAGCACGCAGTGCAGGAGGTTCCATAATACCAGGTCTCTTTATCGATTCTGCCACTGTCAATATTGTCACCCAACTCTGCTTCCTCAAATGCCAGGGATATCGTCACGATTATGACAGTGTTTGGAGAAGCACCAGTCTACAGAAAGCATTTTAGGTCCTTTCTTGCATCTCTCTGCCCTAAATGTCTACTTCACCATATTGCCTCAACCCAAACTAAAATGCCACAACTGTCTGTGTTCTCCAGTTTTTGCATTCAGCATCTACCCGAGGCATTCCTGTTACTTGCCTTGAACTCTGGACTTAAGAGAAGTAACTATCTCCAACAGTCAACCTCCCACTATACATACCACTCCTCTGTACCTTTGGCTATCTATCTTTTCACTGTATTGCCCCGATGTAGAAATTTAACACAGCCCTTTGCACAGACTAGGCACAGTCATGTACAAAAGCATTTTGTTTATCACTTACAGGATATAAGTCATATTATTATACCAGCAGTAGGATGATCTCCCTAGTTGGCCTTCTTGTCTAGATTTGCCTGTCCTTTCTTATAATAATTCGAAGTATTAATATTGCAGCGAGGAATTGCACAGGCCAGACACAGGCACACACACATCCACACACACACATACACCCACAAACACCATACCCAATGCGCCGAGTCAGGCTTACCCTTATCCACTCATCTTGGTCCTTGTATTTAGCACTACCTTTTCTACCTGATTCCACTGTTTGAGCCCAAGATGCCATGATCACTGAAGGCAGTGGCAGATCTCTTCTTAGACACTGTTACTAACAAATACAGGAAGGAGATTTAAATTGAGGATAATCCAATGAGACATACCATTTCCTCACCAGGGTACTCCCATCGTAGCTTACCAAGAAGATGGAAAGCCTTGAGGAGAAGGTGTCAGTCATGTCACCACTATCTGTATCAGCGGCCATCTTGGAAACCATTCCTCCAGCTTTAACGCGGAACCAGTCTTCAATCAGTGTTTGCTTTTCTAAGAAAAAAGTCTTCAAAAAAGCCTTCAAGACAGGTTGCTAATACTGTTCAGTATATGCCTTTCATATGGTTACTCCTTTCTCCCTCACTACCATCCTCCACAAGTATTTCTCCGGTCTTTCTCAGCACCCTCTTGGCCAACAAAGTCTTCTCCCCCTTTTGTGCACATTTGCACTGCCAAAATACACATAATTCTGAAACAAATTCATAATCCTAATTTACTTTCTTTTGTCTACTGGCAGCTTCTCAGGTGGTAGGATGTTTTCGTAAAATCACACAACACTCATGATCCCTTCTTTGGTTCTTTGGCTTGATTTCTCCTCCTTACTACAAATGCCTATTGGTGTGCAGGTGCCTGTGTTGAATTAATTAATGAAATCACTACTGATAATAGCCAATCAGCAATCTAGGTGTCCTAGAAGTGCTTTTGGAAGTCTCCATTGCCAACTGTGCGATTGGCAAGCACACTGTGTTATTCAGTCATTTACTTAAAATAGGTCAATCTTTCTGCTGCTAAATCCTACCCTCTTGCGGAAGTGTTAGGACCCAGTGTAGCCCTCTACTTTGGTTCTGGTAATACCAGGGAGATCAGATGGGAGGGTAAACTAACAAGTGAGACACCACTATTGCATGAGCTCTTCACTAATAAGTCACTATTCGGCAATTCCATCGGTTCCTTTGCTAATCAAGAACTTATATTGATTTCTTATTTTTTGCAAAGCTAGCCTCACCCTCAAGACAAGGCCAATCACCATCCTGATGCAACCTTTTCTGAACTTCTGACAGTAAATCTCCAAGAATACCACCCGACTTTATCATTCACAGGAAACCTAAATAAACTGTGTTACTCATTCTCTAGCACTGTTCCAGATAGACTGACTGTTCTTTCTAATTGTGATTTTTGAACTGGCAATGTGTATACATAATTTTAATTCAATTGCTGTATTACAATGGGATTGGGTGTCCCTCACACTGTATATCACATGCTTGACCACATTTGTATATTAAATGTACATTTATGTGATGGTAATCAGTGATAGTAAATTACTTATAGTTGTGCATACAGTTAATCATTTTTTGGAAATTTACTGAACTATTTAAAACCTTTGAAGTAAAACTCAAACTACACTCATAGCGTAAGTGTAAGTGACTGCTTAGCTGATTGCTGTAATGCAATAGACCCATGGGAAATACATATATCTTTGATAATTATTGTGAAGGGTCCAACTTCATGGATTTTTAAATAGGCCCAGCACCCTACTTTCTAATTGTGACTTTTAAGGCAAGACACTTGATATTTGTATTTATTTATTATGGGCAACTTACACCAGACATGACTTGTTTCTAGGTGCAGTAAGTAAAAGAACTCAGGGGTACAAAAGACAGCATGTTTTAAAGATACAGGTGTCTTTGATAAATAAGAGAATAACAGAGGATATCATTTAAGAACAGCTATAGGTACATTACACAACATTCTGTTTCCAATTTGACAGGTATAAAAGACTAGTAGGAAGAATTACTATGATATTATGAATTTATGAACACTGAGTTCAGTATGGACTTGAATACCCGGGGTCCATTCCAGACTGTCTAAGCAAGCTACTGACCCCCACATGCCCCATAAAGATCCTGGGAGTATTGCTAGACCTCAAACTTATGATGGAACACCAGGCTAAGAAACCCTCTGCAAGCTGCTAAGGCACCTTGAGATTACTGAGGTAAGTTCTTAAGCTCCTCCCTTTCTCAGCCAGGAGAATTATTGTCCAGGCTCTGGTACTAGCATATCTGGATTACGGCAATGCCTTATACCTTGGCTCACCATCTTATGTAGTGAAACGGTTGCAAACTGTGCAGAACACGGCGGCTCAACTGCTCACAGACACACCCAGATATCAGTCAGCCAACAAAACACTCAAGGTTCTCCACTGGCTTCCGGTGGAGCGCAGGGTGCAGTTTAAGCCCTTATGCATCATTCACAGGGCAATAAACTGTAGAGGGCCCCACTGCTATGCTCACTGGCCTCTCCCTATGTACCCAGTAGGCCTCTTAGATCAGTCTCTGCCCACCTACTAAAGGTCCACAGGATTCGGAGACCATGCTGGGGTGGATGCTCCCCGTCTTTCCTGGCATCCAAGCTCTGGAATTCTCTTCCACTACAGCTACGTCATCTGGAGCAAAAGCTCCCATTCCGTAAAGCCTTGAAGACCTCGCTATTCAAGGAATAGTGTTATATCCGGGCCAGTATACGGTAGCTGCGAAAGCGATGGGAACCCTTCGGGCAGCCACGTGCTATACAAAAACCACAGAACAGAATCAATTAGAATGCCTTGAAGGAAGTAGGACTCGAGTGACTTGAGGGTAATCACTGCTACAGGCCTTCAGAACATGGGACCTCACTGGGATCTCAAAACTAGTGAACATGAGGGAGGGACCACATGAAGTGTTTCAATTACATATTAGAAGAATTTGAGGTTCACAAATCACAAGTCTACAAATATCTTTAGAAAAGGCATGTCCTTGAACAATACCAGGCAGACCTTGCAATTCTTTCTGAGAGTTCTCCTGTTGCAGCATAGATAACACCTGAAGTGTCCTCCGTCTGATCCAATCTAAATATTTGTACAGAGTGTACTTTATTCTGAAGCAGATATGCAGGACTGCCACCCCAATCTGTTGGGAATGCTGCACCAAAACAGGGGATTTCTTCCAAATGGTTTGGGATTGCCCAATAATCAAACTATATTGGTGGGAAGTGGAGGACAGTCTGGACGGAATCATGGGCCACCATATAGATCTTACCCCTAAATTAGAGCTAGAGTAAAGAATCATGGAACTCCTTGGGCATACTGTCAATGAAGGGATGAGATTTCCTCACGACCAAATAAAATGATGCTCGCTACTGTGGATCTAACGAGGCCCCACCATTAGAGAATTGGGTGAGGGATCACTGTTCTCAGGAGGAGGAGGTAATTTGTTGAGCAAGAGGCTCTCCAGCAAAACCCTGTAGGATAAGGGGACAACGGAATGACCACTTTAAAGTGCCAATTATGGAAACACTCATTATTCTCGACCTGCAAGTTGACTGTACAGATTTCCTAGTCACTAGTTATGAGCTATAATATCTGTAAATGTTTGGTAATGACAGACATCTAGCTGCCATGATATTTGTACTGCATGGTGTTCCTGAAAAGAATTAATAAATATAACTAGAAAAAATAGAGCTGAAAGCTTCAACCAAATGGAATCACCCATCTGTGCCAACAAGACTTGATGGATCCAGGTCATATTAATCTGCCTTGCATACTGTAACAGGATCTGACACAACATCTCTTGTGTCATATATAATCAGTAATAGGTCTGCAGCCACCACACTTGCTATAGTTCTTTTATTGGTTTTACTTATATCGCCTGTTTTGGCTTGCTGTTATTTCAATGCTCTTTATGTCATCTTAAATATTTTATATTGTTTGATTTTTGGCTCCTTGAAGCTGTCTGGCTGGCAGGCATTGCACACAATAACAAATCAGTCAATGCAAATACAAACTACAAGGGCAGCAATGTATATCACTGTGAACGTCTGCTCCAAGGGCATGGTAGCAGAGCTGGCACTCAAAACCTGCTCCATCCTGACTATCTCTAGAACTCTGGTGATCAACTGTTAGAAAAGAGAGATCCATAAAACTTTGATCAAAATTCAAATATCCAATAGTCTCAGCTTCTCTAGTTGCTTGTGTATACCAGAATCTTACTGGTGGATCACACCCTAGCTATTCAGGAAAAGTAGACAATGGTGTTGTCTAGATTGACATTATTATATGCTGTGCCTTCAACGGATGCATATTTATTTCCAATACAAAACCCCAGTTTGGTCCTGTATAGTAGATAACCATGACTATCCAGATTACCATTACCTATTGTTTCCTTCCTCCAATGCCCATTTTTCTCTGTGATTTTTCTTTTTTTTGGTGAATACTCCTAGCTCTGTCTCATCTTCAGCAGTAAACTGTTATTCCGTTGAAATTTTGCTCTG
Organism: Calotriton arnoldi; assembly: GCA_963921515.1. Lineage (NCBI taxonomy): Eukaryota > Metazoa > Chordata > Amphibia > Caudata > Salamandridae > Calotriton > Calotriton arnoldi. The sequence goes on along the minus strand of CAWUFW010021296.1, from coordinate 47,588 downwards.
AGCCATTTTACCTGGCCTTGAGTCTCTCAAAATATGCAAAGCAAGGCAATCTATGAAAACATATAATCAACAATTACGCAGGTTTCAATTAAAATATTCAGAATTAGCATCAAAAAGTAGAAAAGTGCACATTAACTTATTCATAGGTAATTAAGGTCCAAGGATGGCATTACTAAGATTCAAAGACTGTGTAAAATTATTTGGACCTGATTGATAATTGTTATCTGCCGCTAGTTTGAGCACTGTAACAATTATGAGCAAATCATAATCCTGATACTCATTCCACAAAATAGTGCTTATTATTCACTTGAAAAAGAATGATATGTTGGATTTCTGTCAAAAACTACTGAAGTATGAGAATTCCAGAGAGGTCTCCAGACGTCCGCTCATGAGTTTTAGATGGGCCAAATCCATGAGGGATTATTTAGTCAGAAGTGACATCAAAAGCAAAGGGAAGGCAAAATGAGTCACACCCACTGAGGGCTTTGTAAAATGTAATAAATGAAAGGCATGCCATCAAGGAGTCAACATTACTAATTACAAAACACCATTTAACAAGAACATCAAAGTCAGAGAAAGATTGACACGCAGAAGCAAATACGTAGTATCCTTGTTAACATGCCCTTGCACAAAGGTATATGTGGGTAGCACCACATTACCTGTGCATTAAAGAATGTTGCAGCATATTAGATCAAAATCATGACCCTAACTACCCAGTTGCCAGACACTTTGGTAAGTACAATGGAGGAGATGAGTCTTTATTAAAATACATTGGCATAGCATAGATACCCATGGATTTAGGAAGATGGGATAGAGAAAGAGAGCTCAGGTGACTGGACATACGTTTCATTTTAGAGATGGATAGTAAGGAATCCCATGGCCTTAATGTAGATGAAGAACTATACTCATTTGTTAGGGTAAATACTGCTATGAACCTGGCTAGACAGCAGTTGCCATTCATACAATGTATGTGTAAATGTTTGTATAACCGGTTTGAGGAGGAGAACGTTTTTTAACAGTTTAACAGAGCAATGCTTAAGAAGGAAAGTAATCTCCAGTAACATTATGTGTGGTCTTGTGTATTTGTTTATTTTAAATAACAATCTCGTATGAGTAATCCCTAATTATAGCCCACTGGGGCAGAATGAAGAGATTGAATTGGGTGCTCTCAGCTATATAATTTAATGAGCCAAAGCGGAAGTTGGATTGACTATTAATGAATTTGGAAGATGATGGGCAAAGTGATGATTTGGATAAGCTGGAACTTTTTTTTGTAATTCTTGTGTTTATTTATTTTTGCAAAATACACATTGGGGTTATGCATTTTTAATCAATTTCTGGCTGGAGCACTCCACAGAATCAACTTATGAATGAATGTATTGACATACATTATTTATCAATCTGTGCAAGGTTACCCGGTGCATGTAAGAAATTGATTACACGGATTTTAGCTGCATTGTGCTAGTCCAAAAAGATACAATTCCACCATGCAATTACAGACTACATTAGAGACCTAGATCATGTGATTTGCTAGATCAATGAATTATTGAATTGATATTTATTTTTATTGTATTTATTGTCAATTCAATTCTCATATTATTCCATTGAAGCGCTGCATATCACATTAACTTTTTGTATCATACACAAACATAGATCTTATCATGTTACAACATGGAAAGCCATTTCGTGCATTGTTCTGTGTGTCCTTTGTTTATGTTTTGTTATGTACAGAGTATTTAATACACAAATCAAAATGAAGGCCATAAAGTGACGAAGGATGCAGTGAGCAGCCGAACCATGTTGTTATGTAACTTCAGCCTAAATAAACATGTGGAAGCAGCTACTGGAGTGGAGGTCTTGTTACAACTAAGGAAAGAGGATTGTGATATTTTTATGCACAGGTGAGCGAGTTGTTTTCCCAGCATCACCTGCTTTTTGGAGCAAGGTGGCAACCGCTGTTCTAGTGGGGTGATATATATGGTAGAAATCAATAATGATTACATTAATAATAAAAACCTGCTGTTTTACATTAGTAGTGTATACCATAACACCCACCATCCACAGCATATGTCATAATAAACGTTCCTCCAATCAGACTCATTTGTAATCACTACCAGTGGCGTAACAACAGCCCCCTAAACCCCCGCAGTGCGGGGGGCCCCCGAGCTCCAGTGGACCCCTCCTGCACTGTGCACGGGCAGGCCTGAGAGCCCCTAACTGGGTCCGGAGAACAGGGGGCCCCTTCCATGCACTTTACAGTGGGCCCCAGCAAGTTTTGTTATGCCACTGATTACTACATCAAACTCGAAAGGTGAAAGATTTAATGAGCCATCAGTGACCGCATCATGTTAATTTGCATATATTTAAATAGATAAATAAGTTGCTTTTGTGATATTGGTTTGAAAACATAATCTTTTTTCTGGAAAACTGCTAATCAAGACAACACCTTTTTCTATGTTCCACAGTATGGCCTATTTGGTTTAGTGGCACATGCTAAATTATATTTGTCTGCTGTTGTCTGCTTTCCTGATGAAATGATTTATTGCATTAAAGAATCAGCAAGAAACACATCAACATCCGCTCGATATTTGAAATATGTAAGTTTATGGCCACAATTGTTTTCAAATGTATTCAAAAAGATTGTGTCAGTATTGTATTCTTTTGTAATTTTGTGGCTAAATACATCTGCTTGTTTTGTCTAGTGTTTGCTTCTTAGCCAAAACATACACTATGCTATGAATGGGATATTAAATAGTTAGATTTTATTTTTTGTAGAAATATGTGTGCCTTATTATGATTATGGAAGCAGTCTGAATTATACTAACTGTTACATATAATTGGTGTTCACACACCAAGATCCATTAACTGAAAAGCTAATTACTAATCAAATTACTAATTAAATAAAGTAAGCCAAAGGGTGTTTGGAGTAAGTGTTATCCCCCATGCTATAATAATACTTTTTTCTTGTGACCTCTACATTTTTACCAACTCAGGAAATATCACCTGAAACCTTTGGTGTACGGTAAATTGATGCATGGAAGAAGATTGTTTGTTCCACTGAAGGATCAATAAAATGCACTTTTAAGCACATCCAGTAATTTTTAACATATAACTAGTATGCACATATATGTGGTGTTATATGTGGGATTGCACGAATGATATATCTGAAGTCCTACAGATTATTTAAGAAACTGACAGTAGCACTCATGATGACTGCCATTTGCTATTGGTCTTTAATGGTGTAACCTCAACCCTGTTCACCTCATTTCCACGAGGTCAAGGTTCTGCTAGTACTGGATAACCACACAACCCAGATCAATTGCACTGGTAAAATAAGCACTTATGGAGCACAGGGACCTCTATGATACTTCCGTAAAACATTTTATTTGTGATCTTTGAAGAATTTACAGATTTATGTGCAAGGCAGGTGCAGTGTATATCCAACAAGAGTTGTTTAGGCATGTTTACTTTTACCAAACTATTGAAAACATCTCTCAGTATAAATCCTGAATACACAAGGTTCCAGGTTGGACTTCCTCTGGCACCTTTCGTGACTAAATTTGATTGTCTCCTATTCCTCATCCCTGTTCTCCTCGAAGAGAGGGACATGTTGTGCAGTAATGCCTAAGTTCTCTGAAAAGTGCACTGATGTCATACATTACCCAAGTAACAACTTTTGTCACTATAATAATGAAATACTGTAAATAATGAAGTGCTGATCAGAGGCGTCCTCAACATATACTCACCCAGAAAAATCTGTGGAGAGAATCCCATAATTGAATATGTAGACTCGGCTGATCTGGCACAGAGTGAGGTATCCCATAGCTGCCACAAAGGAGCACCTAGACCAGAAAACAATAAGCACATCAGTTTTAAATATATTGGCTGAGAGGGATCATTTATAATTGAAACTCTTTGAGCTTGAGTATCTGTGAATCTTTGGTTAAATAAAAAATGCTTCTTATTTGCACTGCTATGTTTTATTTTATTTGTATTGATCGCTTTCGACCAGCAGGCCTTTTGTGGTTTCAATAGTATGTTGCTGCTTATCTGCATCTTAAGAGGAAACCCGTTTTTTGAAATACAATGAGACAGACTCATACACGGCAGCAATTTCACACATAGATTTCAGGGAATTGATTGGGAGAATCAAATGGAAGTGCTAAGTACAGAAGTCGTTTGAGAGGAGAAGAATTTCCGTCTTATCTTGGTTAAGTTTTAAGTGGTTGTGTGATAGCCAGTGTTGGATTTTTGTTAGAGTATCGTTTAGACGGCGTATGTCTTCTGGGAAGGAAACTTCCAGGTAGAGCTGGATGTCATCTGCATAGAGGTGGAAGGTTATGTTGGCTTGTTTGATTATGGTAGTGAGGGTCTCCATGTAGATATTGAAGAGAGAGGGAGAGAGGACTGAGCCCTGTGGGACATCTCTGGTTATAGTAGAGGTATCAGAAGTTGCATTGTTTATTTTGATTTGTTGAGAGCGGTTGAGAAAAAAAGATGTGAACCATTTCAGCACCATGCCGTCTGCTCCAATCCGTTGTTTAAGGGTGTTAAGAAGAAGCTTATGGTCCACCGTGTCGAATGCCGCAGATAGGTCTAGGAGGATGAGCAGGCAGCAACGACCGGCATCCATACTTTTGTGGCTGTCATCTACTATATTTAGTAAGGCTGTTTCTGTGCTACAGCCCTTTCTAAAGCCTGATTGGTGAGAATCCAAGAGATTGTTGGTGTCGATGTGCTGGTTGAGTTGGAGTAGGACACATTTCTCGAGGATTTTGGCCAGGAAGGGCAGGCTTGAGATTGGCCTGAAGTTGTTAAGGTCCTCAGGGTCTAAACCCGTTTTTTTTAGTAGTGGAGAGACTTGGCCACGTTTTAGGCAGTGTGGCCTGACCCCCGTGCTTAGGGAGCTGTTTATTATCATCGTCCAGAGGGGGGTAATGACGTGATTGAGATTTATTGCCACGGAGGCCGGAAGGGGGTCTGCGAAGTGGGAGGAAGGTTTTGAATTCGCAATTAGTTTGGAGATGTCCATTTCTGTGAGTGGGTTAAATGCTTTCCAGCAATTATGGGTAGAGGGGGATCCTAGGATTAGGTTGCACTCATTTGTCTCAGGATGGGGGGTCCCTACTCGGGAGTCAGGGTAGAGAAGGGTGGGATTTTGTTTAACTGTGGTCTGGAGGAAGATTACGGTAGATGCTTGTGTGAGGCATTCAAGAGAGGACTCGATCATCGTGATTTTCTCTTCAAAGAACTTAGCGAATTTATCACAGCGTTCTTTGGTGCCCTGAGGGGCTTTAGCGGGTGGTTTGGAAGTCTGGTTTTTTATGATGTTGAAAAGGTTTATCGGACGATTTATTGCATTGTTAAGGGTGCTGCGGAAAAAGGCTGCTTTTTCTTTGATGATGTGATTTTTACATGTTCTGCGTTCTGCTCTGAGTTGGTGAAGGTGAGTTAAGGAAGGGTTTGCACGCCAGAGTCTTTCTGCAGCTCTGAGTTGCCTTCTTTCGGTGTTGAGGTCTTTGTTAAACAAGGATCTCAAAGGGGTGTTGTTATATTCGATAAATAACTTCTCAGGAGTCCGGTTTGGTTAACTGTAGATATTTATTCGAGTGCGAGTAACACACTGGTAATCCCTGTCCAGCCAGCGATAACTGACTCTCCAGGAATCCTAATACGTAACACCTGGAACATTACAAACATGCCATGACAACCATGGAACAACTTATTTAAAGGTATAGGTAGTGCGGTATAAGTATATACCGTAATGCCTAACTGTGTGAATACAACACATCATCTTCCCTTAAATAATACAAAAATGAAACAAAGCAAAAGCAAGAAAATAAAATTTTAAAAAAACATAAATGATCACACAAGTAATAATGTAATGAGATTAGAAGTCACCACATATGTAATCCTGCAAATATCTGGGTGGGCACCTAGGTCTATGCATAGCAAGTCTAGGTCTATGCGCAGCAATGCTGTCGCCAGTGTCTCCAATACTTTCGTCACTTGTCCTTGAAGGAATATTAACGAATTCTTCATCGCTCATGAATAAATGAGGGTTACAATTATCAATTCTTTCTTTTACACCACTTTCTCTGCCATTTTTCTTTTTATAAAGAGCAACCCTTCTTAGGTTCCAGTTTTCACCATTGTACAAAGTAATAAAATCTTTATAAACAGATTTCACCTTGTATGGACCCCGAAACTTTGTAAGACCACCACTCACCCTACCCGATTTGACCTTAACAAAGTCGTTGGTTTCTATGTTCCCTTTACATGCGATAAGTTCACCATGTTCTTCTCTCACCTTAGGATTATCCATGCCTACAAACACTTTCATCCAGGCAGGAATTAACTTTGTGCTTGCAGAACGTCCTCTCATCACAAGAAAAGGAACCCGTCCCGAAACCGTATTTTCTGTTGTGTGATAGGCCCATACCAAATCATTTACAACTTGTTTGACATCTCTTTTGCTAGTGATAGCCCTCTGTATGACTCCTTTTATCATGCGGTTGGCCCTTTCTACAATACCGTTTCCCTGTGGGTTATAGAGTGTTGTTCTACTATGTACAATACCACATGATTTAAGATAATCAGTCATTTCCTTAGAAACTAACTGTGTGCCATTATCTGTAATCAATTTCACAAGATATCCCTCTTCTCTAAAAACTTCTTCAAGAATTTGTATAGTCTTCTTCGTGGTAATTTCACTCATGAATTTCACCACCAACCATTTTGACATGACATCTACCATAACTAAACCAAACCTGGAATCCATCCCTAAACAAGATATTGGCCCTATAAAATCTAGACACACTGTATGCCAAGGCAAACCAGGATTTTCAATAGTACCCATTTCCAACTGGTTTCCAACCTTAAGCCTCTTTTCACTCTCCATACAATCGGTACATCTCTCCACCCATTCAGACACTTGCTGGTCCATTGTCGGCCACCAAAAATGTTCCCTTAATCTTTTCTTGGTGAGCGATTGTCCCATATGACCCTCATGAGCCAACTTAAACAATTTATATCTTAAGTCCTGTGGAGGAACAAATTTATCATCTTTCATGATAACATTTCCTTCCTCATCAGAAATAGATAAGTCGTCTAAAACTTTTCCAAAAGGTCTCACTTCAATGGGTAAAGAACTTTCACGTCTACCACCTTTAACTATTAACTCCTTAACAAATCGTAGTGCCTCATCCTTACCCATACTCTCATTCCACATAACTTTGTCAACTGCCCCATTACATGCTTCTACTACTTCTTCCACTAAAGCAACTGCTCCTTCACAATTGAAAGCTTCCACCTGCACTTTATCCACCTAATACCACGGTAAAGGTAATCTTGATAAACCATCTGCTTGACAATTTTTCCATCCCGCAATATATTCTATTTTATACGTGAATTCTTGCAAACATGCGGCCAGTCTTGCAAGTCTTGCTGATCCTTTTCCAGCCCCACCTGGAGATAAAATTTTTATTAAGGGTTTATGGTCAGTGCGTAAATTGAATTGAAATCCCCATAAATACATGCGGAAGTATTCAGTGGCCCATGCTGCAGCCAAAGCTTCTCTCTCTATCACCGAGTAGTTCCTCTCAGAAACAGTAAGAGATCTTGAAGCAAAGGCAACGGTTCTCAACCCTTCACTATGTATTTGTTCTAAAACTGCACCTAAGCCAACTGCACTAGCGTCCACAGTGAGTACAGATTTCAACCTTGTGTCAAAGGGGTCAACACTTTAGCTTCACATATTTCTCTTTTGATGTTTTCAAATGTACTTTGTTGGTTATCTGACCACACATATTTACAACCCTTCCTGAGTAATTCTTTTATGTGTTCTGTTTTTCTGCGAAATTATGTACAAACTTTGCATAGTACTCTATGAGACCAAGAAAAGACCTAAGTTGGTCTTTATCAGTGGGCACTAGGGCTTTTCTTATGGCTTCCAGAAGGTCACGTTTTGGTTTGATCCCCCTTCAAATATAGTGTATCCCAGATACTCTACTTCCTCAACACAAAATTTGCACTTTTCTTTTTAAGGGTAAGTCCAGCATCTTCCATCTTACACAAAACTTCCTTCAAAACAAAATTATGCTGTTCTTTTGTTTCACCAAATACTAATACATCGTCCTGAAAATATACCACATTTTTAATATCCCTCAACACCACACCCATCATCCTCTGAAAAACTCCCGCAGCAGAAGCCAATCCGAACGGCATTCTATTAAATTGAAATATTCCTTCCATAGTAATGAACGCCGTTAACGGTTTTGACTCCTCGTGGAGTTTAATCTGGTGATACGCACTGCGTAAATCTAATTTCGAAAAATATTTTCCACCTTTTAAAGACAAAATGAGCTCATTAATGTTTGGTAACGGGTAGTTATCAACCACAATATTCTGATTAAGAGTGCGTAAGTCCACACAGAACCTATAACTACCATCAGGTTTGCCCGTGATCACAACTGGCGAAATCCAACTAGAAGTCTCTATTTGTTCAATGATGCCTTATTTTACCATATCGTTGAGCATGCGTTTAACTTCTTCCCTAGCAATAATGGGTATTTTCCGTACTTTGTGTTGCATGGGCATGGCATCCGGCTTTAATATAATTTTGTGTACATATCCCTTGAGTTCACCAATTTCATCAGCAAATATGTTATGCATGTTTTCGACAATCGTATCAGTGGTAACATCCTCAACTACCATAACCTGCTGGGGAGCTCTTGGGTTAATGATAATGTGCAAATCATACTGATGTGCCCACCCTAAAATTGGTGGACCATTACGCGATATATATACTTTGCCACTTACGCATCTATCCTGAAAGGCAATATCAGTTAACATATAACCTATTATATCTATCTTTTCCCCTTGATATCCCCCTGGATTGATATCTTTTGGAAGTAATTCTACTCCCTGCCATGTTCTTTCAAACACATCTTTGGGAATAATGGTGTAAAAAGATCCACAGTCTATCATTAACTCAACATCTTTACCATTTATAACAAAATTTGCTTTGGGTCTGGATCTCCTCCCAGGTGAACTAGTGGTTTCATCTTCCTCCACACATAAAATTCTGTCTTCACTCTTTATACTTTTCACATAACTATCACTTCCCTGCCTCCTTTGTATTACTGCTACTGATTCGTCTTGGATGACAGATACTCTTGCTTTGCTAAATGTTTTACACATTTTAAAGAAGTGACCTTTACGACCACACTTCCTGCATTCTTTATCAATGGCAAAACAATTTTTATACTCAGCAGTATGATAACTGCTGCCACATCTCGTGCACATTCTCTCTGGTATTTTGTTATTATCTGGATTCTTCAAAAAATTACTATTATACTTTCTACTGGGATTGCTACTTCTCCCCCCAGTATATCTTTTTCCTTGCTGACTGCTGCAACATCATCTTGGTCAACACATGACACTCCTACAGTGTCTGCCTTCTTTTCCATTTCTTTTATACACACCTCGGAGTGTTCGACAACCTTGGCTATCTCTATAGCATTAATCTTGCTGCCCATAACCTTTCTTGTATTTTTTTGTTGCGACACTGCACATTTAGTTGGTCCCTAATCATTTCTTCTCTAATCCCTCCAAATTGACACTTTATTGATAGCTCTCGTAAACGTGCAACAAATTGATCAATAGTTTCGTCACCCCTTTGAGGTTGTGTATAAAATTTGTGCCTACACATAACTATATTTACCTCTTTAGCGAATTGCTTCCTCATTCTAGCTTTAGCCTCTAGATAAACATTCTCTTCCGGTCTTCCTTCAGTATCTATTGCTACAGGTAAGTATTTAAATACATGTTGCCCTTCCTTCCCCAACGTACTTAATAATAAAGCTTTCTTCCTTGCAGCACTAAATTCTTTGCCATCTAAAGCCTCAATGTAGTTCTCAAATATTTCTACCCATTCATCCCATTCTATAGGAGGTTCTCCCACACTCTGTAAGAATAAAGGTGGAGTAATTATAGGTACATCCATTTAAACAGTTTTTTTTTTTTTTTTTGTGTGTTTTGTTAATAAAAATCACAATGTCACCACTACTTGGATTTACTATAAAATAAAATTATAAATATGCTGATGTTTTTGTTGTGTGATGTTCTTCTAAATCCAGGTAAGTTTAAAGTCACTGTCACTGTTGGAGGTGACACAAAAAAAAATACCTTTGCGTGTTTAAATGTTTGAATTTTCCTTCTTCCGTGCGACCAGTCAAAACTGCTTCTTTCCTTTTCTTTTTCCACCTTACTCTCCGTTTCGTTAAGTTTAGGATACTTATCACGTTGCGTGAATCTATCCGATTTCACGATCTTTCTTCCTTCCTTTTTTTTTTTATAAAATGGCCTCCCAAGTCGTCATGACGCTGCACAACATCTTGCGTTGCTCACGCAGTCTCCACGTCTCCGGCGCTCTGTGTGAGCTGCAAACAGGTGACGTCACACGCATACGTCCAAGCTTCCAAGCTTATCCCCACGGCAACGAATGTCGAACAGCAGCTGTCAGGCTCCGAACGCGCAGCTCGCGCCGTGCCAGGTAACTGACTTGAAGTCTTCCAACTTTGAACTATGGTTGAAATCCGTTCCCATGCGTCGTGTTCAATAACACCAGAAACGCCCGCATATGTCGCTCCAACGCACTGTTATTCACACAGTCCACACAGTGCTTACAGTATTTTTACTTAAACTGTATAATCACTTCCAAAATGTCGCTGTAACATTTCTTCACTTTTTTTTTAAAAAGCTACTTCACGCTTCCATATCGTGCACGCATTCACTGTAGGATCCGGCAGTAATCTCTTTTAATCCTTACTTTACTGTCCTTGTCCTTGGCCAAGTTGTCTTGCGTGCCGTAGTGGGTTCTAGAAATACCAGCGTGGTTACGATCGCTCAACACTCCGCTGGCCAATCGTCGCCAATTGTTATATTTGATAAATAACTTCTCAGGAGTCCGGTTTGGTTAACTGTAGATATTTATTCGAGTGCGAGTAACACACTGGTAATCCCTGTCCAGCCAGGGATAACTGACTCTCCAGGAATCCTAATACGTAACACCTGGAACATTACAAACATGCCATGACAAACATGGAACAACTTATTTAAAGGTATAGGTAGTGCGGTATAAGTATATACCGTAATGCCTAACTGTGTGAATACAACAGGTGTCTCTAATCCTTTTTAGTTTCAGAGGGGCTACTTGGTCTAAGATGGCTGACATCGTAGAGTTAAAGTGGGTTGTGAGTTCAATCGTTGAGAGGTTGTCAGTTTTTGGGGGAAGGCTAGAGATAATTTTTTCTTCCAGATCAGCTAGGGGAACCTGGCTTAAGTTTCTGGACCACTGGAGGGTTTTCTTAGTATGGATGGGGTATGGCTCTTCCAGGTTTAAGTGGAACAGGATGATGCGGTGGTCCAACCAGTCGACTGGGAGGATGTTATTGATGGTTATCGCCTTCTCCTGGGCTATAATGGCATCAAGGGTTGAGCCTCTATTGTGGGTTTGTTCTGTGCAGTGTTGGAAAAGGTTGTACTCAAGTAAGAGTTTGTTTAAGGATTGGAGTAGTGAGTTTTTCTCATCATTCCAATGGAGATTGAAGTCACCTAGGATTATGTTGTTGGCATCTGAGAGTGAGCAGTGTGTTACCAGGTCTGATAGGTGTTCGTGGAAAGGGCGAGTGTTGCCCGGGGGGTGGTAGAGGAGGTGGCAATTCGTTGTTTTATTATTTTTCATCTGTATAGTTGTGCTGAGATATTCAAAAGTGTTATAAGTGGAGGAGACAGTTTCCACCATCGTGATGGTATTTTTGTGGATAATGGCTAAGCCACCGCCTTGTTGATCCATTCTGTCTTTCTTGATGATTGAGAACCCAGGAGGAACTAGTAGGTCAAGGATCGGGTAGGATGATTCATTAAGCCAAGTTTCTGTGATGAATGCAATATCGATGTCACAGTTAAGGATGGCTTCTGCCAGTTCAGTTGCATGCTTGGAGGCAGATCTACAGTTTATAAGTAGGCAGTTGGTATTACTAGAGTTGCTGTTGTGTTTCTGAGAGGTGGGTGCCCTGGGGATATCCGAGAGGTGTGCTGGCGGTCTGGCCGTTTTTTCTGGGTGGCATAAGGTTTCCAGGATACCAGGATACCAGGATCCCAGGATCTTGGAGGTGGGTTTTTTTTCCCTGGTTGGCGTCAAGTGATACGTTTTGGCCAGCTCTATCGCTTCGCTGTCTGACATCCTAGGATTAGATCGAATCGGTCTGTGAGCTCGGTTGTTTAAAGGAGTAGTAATCCAGCTATTTGGCTGAGTTTTTGAAGGTTGAAGTGGGGGTCTGGTGTTGCCAGAGGGGGAGAGGAGTGAGCAGTGGGCAAAGGTTTTGAGGGTCATTAGGATTTTATTGATACCTAGTATCACTTTATCGAGCTGACTTTCCATAAGACTTAGTCTTTTCTTTAGGTCTGGTGCGGGTATTTGGTTAGAGGAGGTGGGAACGGAGGTGTGTGGCTGCGATTTGTTGGGTGTGAAGTGTTCAAGGTATGCGGGGAGCAGGTCAGAGAGTTGGGGAGCAAGGGGTGTGCCGTACTTTCTCTGTTAGGGGCTGTTTCAGAGGGCGCTTTCAGTGGGCATGGCACTGAGTCAGCCTACGGTTTGGAGGGGGGAGAGGATACATTGTGCCTGTTGTGTGTGGGTGCTGTTTTATCGGTTTCTCTAGTGACAAGGGTGGATAGAAGGAGGGGAGTTTGGTTGAGGGGCAGGGTATTGGGAGAATAGCTGGGTTGAGTGGGCGGACTGACGTTGGTGTTCGGATCTGGTCTGATAGTTCTAATTGTGCAGTCAGTGTTCTTGGACTGAGGGTTTCTGATCTGGGTGGGTAGAATGTTGGTGTCCAGCTTAGAGTGGGAGGGGGTGTGATCGGAAACCGTGGTTGTGATGAAGGTAGGGTTGAAGACTCGAAGGAGGCTTGTGTGTATGTCCTCTTGCTGGATGGCTTCTGTGTGGGGGGTTGTGTTTAGGGGGGGTTTGCGTAAGAGGGAGAGAGCCTTGCAGAGTATGGGGAATATGGATTCAAAGAAGCGTAGGTTGGCGTCTGTGGCTTGAATCAGTACGATTCCGTTTCTGTAGATAGTAAGGGTGGCCTTGCCTTTGAACATGGGGGATTGAGATATCGTCAGTATCTGGCCGTGAGGTATGTTAGAGGTTTTGCTGTTGCATAGGTAGTTTGTGATGGTAGTATTCCATTTCGTAGGTCGGGTGGTGTAGAAGATGAGATCGGTTTACTCCTGACCTTTGGAGGGGTTGTAATAAAGATCTGTTATGAGTATTTCATGATGTTGTTTGATCAGACTGTGTTTGAGTTTTTTTGAAGCGGTAAGTGAAAGGTTCGGGGGGTAGGAGATGTAGAAGGAGTTCGGGCTAAGTGGTTTCAGGTGGTGTGACATAGGAAAGTGGGGTACTGTGGAGGCAGGCATGGTGATTTGGACTGGTGGGATAAATAAAAGTGGGATGGATGCTGTTTCATTCGTTTGGTCCCCCAAAACATGGGCCCGTGGTGATTGGAGTGGAGGGAAATGACAGAAATCAGAGGACCCTTTGGTTACTCTGGATTACAGGTCATGTGTCTGAATAAACGCACGTAAATGTATTTATTAATATATATATATATATATATATTTAAATTTTTTTTTAATTACTTTTTATAGCGGCAGATAATGGGGGGTGGCTAATATTTAGGTTCACAGAATTTGGTGCAATGGATGGGTGACTAAGAAGGGTAGACACAGTGGAAAGGAGGTTTCCTGTTCCAAGATGGCCACTCTGTGGGTTTGGGTAGTCCTCTTTCCGTTTCTGTGTCAACTGGTCTCTGTTGGAGGGGGCTGAAGCTCAGGAGGGCAAGGGGTGTTCTTCTTTTAGAGTCTCAGTAGAGGGGCTAGGGTAGTCCTCTTTCTATGTTTATTTTCTTCTTCCATTCCGGTGCACTGAAGTATGGTTCTCTTTCTGTTTCTAGTTACACTGGGGAGGAGGAGAAGATTGAGTCTTCAAAATGGAGGATCAAAAATCCCAAAATGGGTTCCTGTATTCACCCCAGGGACCGAGCAGTCTTTTACTATTTGATCCTCAAAAAACCACCCCTCATCCAAGGGCTCCAGGACCGGTGAAAATAGGGAGCACAACAGAGAAAGGAAGTAGAAACAGTTACGGGCGGGGGCTAGGGGATATTGGTAGTGTGGCATTGGTGGTGGTGGTATGGTGCTGTTGTGGTATTGGTGGTGGCAGGATGGTATTGGTGTGATCTTGGTGGTAGTGGTACTGGGGTGGTGGCATCAGTGAGGGAGGTGGCATTAGTGGGGATAGAGGTGTTATTGTTTGTGACAGCAGTATTGATGGTGGTGGCTATATTGGTGGTGGTATTGGTATTTGATAGTGATATTGGTGATAGTGTCATTGATGTTATTGTTAGTGTTATTTCTGAAACTGGTGGTCGTGTTTGTGACATTGTTAGTGGTATTGCTGTGGTATTGGTGGTATTGAAGTAGATGGTATTAATGGTGGCACTCCTACTGTGGTAGTGGTATTGTTGGTATGTTATTTGGCTATGCAGTGGTGGTAGTGGAATTGGTGATGCTGCAGTATTGATGGTGGTCTTGGGTTGTACTGTTGTTATTGATGGTGGTATTGGCAGTGAATCTTTGCCTTGGTGGTAGTGGTGGTATTGACAGAAGCATTCAAAAAAGCCTACTGCGATAAAAAAAAAGAACATTGATTACTGTCTGTATAATATGTACGTACGAGATAAAAATTAAATGGGACAAAAAGTGTGATTGTGAGTGTACACTTTAGATGTAAAATATTCTCTCATGCTTTGCAATGCAAACAATCCGTGGGAGGAGGAATGACACTCCAAATGGGCAGTGAGACAGAAACAGTCCTTGAGACTGATCTAAGATGCAATTGACAATGCCTCAAGCCAATGGCTGAAAGAGACTGATCTAAATAAGGCAACAACTTAAGGGGTGTGGCCAGGACTGCATGCCATGAATATTGCGATTAATAGTTCTTATAGACAGCTGCACTATCAACCAAGCCCTGAAAAGGAGTTAGATCAGAGATGCCATTAATATAGGAACATGTACTGAGAGCTCTTTCAATGTTATTTGTTGGCCTTTTGAAAACCGAAGGAAGCAGATATGATAACATCCCTAGTGCATTTTCACCCTGCCTGCTGAGAGGATGCCTCAGTCCACTGACATGAGAATAGAAAACGAAATACAAAATGGCCTATTGTAAGAACAACAATGTGAAAGGTAATAATGATGAACATCCTGTCACAAAGATCAACACTTCCAAAGCCACCAAAGCCATCCACCCTGCCATGATAACAGAGAAGACGGAACAACTGAATGATGGTGAGAGGCAGGCAGAGTTAGACTGCATAAAACTGTCAAAGATTTTAACCTTTTAAAGCAGCAAAATTAGTACCATGTTTCAGATTAACAAACCTTTTCCCCTATGTAAATGTGACTTGAAAATGTTCCCATTTCTGTATACCCAATTTACAGGAGACATTAACGCAGAACCATTGGCCACTTTCACAAAGAATTTGCTAGGCATGTGTGTATGTTATTCTTGTAGTACTAAAGACTCACTCCTGAAATTATTCGTGGCTTATATAGTATTCTGTGGGTAACGACACACATTTTGAAATGCATTTACACATTTTTTTCGGTATATTTAACTCTACCTTGGATAGTTCAGGTGTAAATGGTGTAGAAAGTGTTGGAAGACACCGATGTGATCCCCATTTTCACTGTGTGTGTGAAGGAAGGAGAAAATGTTTGAGCAAGAAAATAAAAAGTGAGTTTATATTTCATTAATTTCTCAGTTTCTACTCTCACTCCTGGCATGACCTAAGTTTAGAATCCTGACTCGAGGAGGTGAGTGTGCCTCACTGCATGAAGATCTGAACTACGTCTCCTGAGATGAGCCAACCTGTTCTCAGGAAACCCTGCACAAGACCGAGCTGACCAGTTAGTCTTCCTTTTTGATGTGTCAGTGGACCAACATCACCCAGGAGCCAGACACTACCAAAATCCAGATGGTCAGGACAAGGAATAACAATGGGCTGCTACATCTGCACTGTGAAGCTTCAATGTCACCTATTGTTCTCACCTGGATCTCCGACGATCCCTAATCTTTCATGTACCTCTATCCCCTCCCCTTTCATAGGAGGACCCTGGGCATATTGCATTCGGTTCTCCATGATTTTGTCTAACACGCCCATTGCTATGGAGACCCTGTTGGAAGTAACCTGGTCTGATCACTACCTATTGAAGTTTGCTTGGTCTTCCCTTAGGACTGGGGACAACAATTATAATACTGGTGTCTCCATGGCAAGACCATAGAACAAGGTACTGATCGCAAAATTACAGGGGATTCTGGTACTCTCTACACCTGAACTATCGGGGAATGTTAACAAGGATGCCATCATAGTTAATCAAAGGCACCTTGTGGCGGCAGATATTATAGCCTTTGATAGAGTTTATACTAAAGTAAAACAGTGACTTCCCCCTACAGCACCTTGGTTCTCCTCAGAACTAAGTGCAGAAAGAAAAAGCTGTAAATGGCTTGTAAAGATGTAGTCCACCACAGTTTGAGTAGAGTAGAAAGGTTTATTCCAGTAACAGGTATGTAGATCTAACGGGCCCAGAGGATCAGCACCAACTGAAGCTGATGTTCTAATCCACTGTTCCCCAACATTCTTATTACAGCAAGACACTGAATATAAGAGCATAACAATCCTAACATTCTATACCATAAATGAGGCAAGAGGGGAACACAAGAAATACAATAATTAAAATACAAGGCAATGCATAGAACACCACATATCTCCCCCTTTAACAGAGAGAAGAAAAACAACAAAAAAATAATAGGAAAAAGTACAATAATTAATCATGAAATTTGTTAGGAATCCTTCTTACTCTACAACTTCGTCGTAATTTGACATCAGAAGAGGGTGAGGATGAAGACTCCAGACCAGAAGCATTGTCAAATTGAGTGACCTTGGCAAGACGTGAAAAACTCCACCACTGCTCATTGTCAAGTCGAACAGCATGTCCTTTAATTTCAGCAATGTGGTGAGGGTGTCTAAATTTCGACATTCCTTTTTGAAGTAATAAAGGATCTTTGACCCTCACCAAATCTCCAATAGAAAACCTAATCACCTTTCTTTTACCAGATTGACAAAGTTTATCAAATCTAAGGCGATTGGAATTGTCAGAAGTAACTTTAGCTTTAGAAGCTTCAGTAGAAACAGAAAATTGATCATTAAAAACATTGAGTTTCCAGAAGGGACACAAAGAGGAAACTTTCCTCCCCCTCATCAATTCAAAAGGAATGGAACCTTAAACCGAGTGGGGGGTGGTCCTATGTGCCCAAATCATGTTTCGCACAGCAGTTTCACAATCACCATGACTATTGAGAGTACTTTGCACACATTCAACCAGAACCTATTGAACCTCTCAACTTTCCCATTGGATTGGGGATGATAAAGAGGTGTGCGTAGATGTTTAACACCCAGTTTGGCCAAACATTCTTGCATGGAAACAGAAGTGAATTGCACCCCATTATCAGTTAAAATCTCTTCCAGAACCCCTTCTCTCGAAAAAATATCTTGCAGTAAACGAATGACAGCTTTGGAATTGGAATCAGATACCCCTCTTACTTCCACCCATCTGGAAAGATTGTCAATAAGCACAATGAAATACCTCATGCAGTTAGGCAAAACATGAAATGGACCAAGAAGATCCACAGAGATTCTTTGCCAAACCCTGGCTGGACACGGAACAGGTTTGGGTATAGGAGTACTAGTAGTGAGATGCTTATCACTGTAACAACATTGCACACAATTCTTGACCAAATTATCAATATCCCGGTCCATACTGGGCCACCAGAAATCATTTCTGATTCTGCGCTTGGTAGCATTCATGCCCAAGTGACCAGAATGAGCTGTTTCCATTATTCTCACTTTGAATACAGCAGGAGGAATGAGTTTATTGTCTCTGACCAGCAGATCATTCTCAATAGAAAGTTCATTGGAAATTTTACAGTATGGTTGTACTTCAACGGAAAGGGCTTTCTCTTTAGGCCATCCCTTAACAACAAAATCCATCACCTGCCTCAAGACGGGGTCATTGGATATAGCATCTTGCCAAAGTGACATATCAGGACAAATTACAGTATCATCCACATTGGCAATAATGCACTCTTCAATATCATCAGAAATATCAGTGGTAGCAAGGGGATTATCCATTGGAAGTCTGGATAGGAAATCCGCCCTGATGTTTTTACCACCAGCAATATGAAGTACAGCAAAGTTAAATTCTAGAAGTTTGGTGGATAACCTAGCCAGTCTGGCCGTGGATTTTTTGATTTTAGAGCCAGAAAGGATGTCTATTAAGGGTTTATGGTCCGTCCTAAGCCAAAATTGTCTTCCCCAGACATAAGATTTAAATTTTTCAACGCCCCATACACAGGCAAGCATCTCTTTCTCAATAACCGAATATCTTAATTCAGCTTCTTTCATTCTTCTAGACGCAAATCCTACAGTGATTTCCCTTCCACCATCCATCTGGGATAAAACTGCACCCAAACCATAGGCACTGGAGTCAACAGTTATGAAGGTGTCACGACCCTCCACGTAAGCTTGAAGAGCTGGAGCCGATAAAATACACTCTTTAATTAAAATAAAGTGTTCTTGACATGTAGAAGTCCAAATGAATTCTGAACCCTTTTTCAAAAGGTTTCTAAAACATTCAGTGAGACTGGAAAAATTCCTAATAAACTTTGAATAGAATTCACAAAGACCTAGAAAAGATCGTAATTGATCTTTGTCCAAAGGGTGTGGAGCATTAACAATACCCTGAACTATGCTTGGTTTGTGTTTGACACCATCCTTAGTGAGCACGTGACCAAGATATTCGATCTCATTCACTGAAAAAATACATTTATCTTCTCTTAGAGTAACACCATTGCTCTGGAGAGTTTGAACAACAAGATCCAAGACTTGGTTATGTTCTAGTTCTGAGCTCGTATGTACAAGGATATCATCCTGGAAAATTACAACATTGGGAACATGTTGGAACATCATAGTCATGACTTTTTGGGAAACAGAAGCAGCCGAGGCCAGTCCAAATGGCATCCGGCAAAATTGGAATGTGCCATCAGGTGTTGCAAAAGCTGTAAGATGACGGGAATTTTCGTCAAGTACTACCTGATAGTACGCCGAATGCAAATCCAATTTGGAAAACCATTTGGACTGACCTACAGCAGTGATGAGATCATCAATACGAGGTAACGGAAAATTCTCTACCCAAATAGCTTTGTTGAGAGATCTTAAATCAATACATAAACGAAGTTCTCCAGACCTTTTCTTGGCTAAAACAATGGGAGATAACCAAAGAGTGGCATCAACACATTCGATTATGCCATCATCAATCATATTGTTAAGCATAGTGGTAAGGTCACTTCTTATACTATGAGACACATTCCTCAATCTGTGTTTAACTGGGGATTCACACTCTTTAACTTTAATAGAATGGACAAAATCTTTTATTTTTCCAATCTTTTGGCAAAAACTTGTGAATGTTTATCTTTCCATTGAAACAGAATCAGAAATTGAATTAACCAAAGAAACAGGATTTTTCTGACCTGGTCTTATGATCATGCCAAATTCAGCTTGGTGCACCAACCTAAAACATTGATACCTTTAAGAGCAACATAAACTTTGCCATGGATAGTTTTGTTTTGAAACGTTATGTCAGCCCAAAAATAGCCTGCAAGATCAATTCTGCTACCCTCAAATGTAGTAGTAATGACATAGGGGTAGCAAAACCATGTTAGACCAAGATTGTTTAAATTTATCAATAGAGATAATGGTGATTCTGGCACCTGAATCAATAAGTAATGAAATATCATGAGACTGTATGGATACTTGAACAAGAGGATCACCAAATGTTTTATCTGAATGTACATTGTTGATGTTCAAGTATTCCACAGAGACAACAGATAAGGATAATTCTTCCATTCTTTTATCAGGCTCATCAGGAATTTCATTAGAAGGAAGATCATGAACGCTTCTAACAGGAAAACGTTTGCCCCCTCTGCACACTTTTCCAAAGTGACCAGTCTTTTTACACTTGTAACATTCTTGGGAAATCGCAGGACAATTTTTGAAATTGGAAAGATGAGACGGAGAGCCACATCTGTAACAGTGAAAACCAGAAGGAACAAGTGTAGAAGACTTGTTCTTGTCAGAAAAATCTTTACCTTTTCTTTGCTTGACATCACTAATAGACTGAGCGGAGGAACGAGAACTAGTGGTAGCTACCGTGGAACAAGTGTTGGATTCTAATTGTTTAGCATCCAACTCAGACCGCTCAATACTTTTGGCGATGTCAATAGTTTCATCTAAAGAGGGTTTTTGCATGAGAGTAATTTCTGTTGAATTCGTTTAGAATAACATCTGCAAACAATTTGATCTCTAATTAGTTGAGAAGTAAAATCCTCAAAATCACAATAACTAGCTAAAACCTTTAAAGCAGTAACATAAGTGTCTATGGATTCACTTGGTATTTGATAGTGATATTGGTGATAGTGTCATTGATGTTATTGTTAGTGTTATTTCTGAAACTGGTGGCCGTGTTTGTGACATTGTTAGTGGTATTGCTGTGGTATTGGTGGTATTGAAGTAGATGGTATTAATGGTGGCACTCCTACTGTGGTAGTGGTATTGTTGGTATGTTATTTGGCTATGCAGTGGTGGTAGTGGAATTGGTGATGCTGCAGTATTGATGGTGGTCTTGGGTTGTACTGTTGTTATTGATGGTGGTATTGGCAGTGAATCTTTGCCTTGGTGGTAGTGGTGGTATTGACAGAAACATTCAAAAAGCCTACTGCGATAAAAAAAAAGAACATTGATTACTGTCTGTATAATATGTACGTACGAGATAAAAATTAAATGGGACAAAAAGTGTGATTGTGAGTGTACACTTTAGATGTAAAATATTCTCTCATGCTTTGCAATGCAAACAATCCGTGGGAGGAGGAATGACACTCCAAATGGGCAGTGAGACAGAAACAGTCCTTGAGACTGATCTAAGATGCAATTGACAATGCCTCAAGCCAATGGCTGAAAGAGACTGATCTAAATAAGGCAACAACTTAAGGGGTGTGGCCAGGACTGCATGCCATGAATATTGCGATTAATAGTTCTTATAGACAGCTGCACTATCAACCAAGCCCTGAAAAGGGAGTTAGATCAGAGATGCCATTAATATAGGAACATGTACTGAGAGCTCTTTCAATGTTATTTGTTGGCCTTTTGAAAACCGAAGGAAGCAGATATGATAACATCCCTAGTGCATTTTCACCCTGCCTGCTGAGAGGATGCCTCAGTCCACTGACATGAGAATAGAAAACGAAATACAAAATGGCCTATTGTAAGAACAACAATGTGAAAGGTAATAATGATGAACATCCTTTCACAAAGATCAACACTTCCAAAGCCACCAAAGCCATCCACCCTGCCATGATAACAGAGAAGACGGAACAACTGAATGATGGTGAGAGGCAGGCAGAGTTAGACTGCATAAAACTGTCAAAGATTTTAACCTTTTAAAGCAGCAAAATTAGTACCATGTTTCAGATTAACAAACCTTTTCCCTATGTAAATGTGACTTGAAAATGTTCCCATTTCTGTATACCCAATTTACAGGAGACATTAACGCAGAACCATTGGCCACTTTCACAAAGAATTTGCTAGGCATGTGTGTATGTTATTCTTGTAGTACTAAAGACTCACTCCTGAAATTATTCGTGGCTTATATAGTATTCTGTGGGTAACGACACACATTTTGAAATGCATTTACACATTTATTTCGGTATATTTAACTCTACCTTGGATAGTTCAGGTGTAAATGGTGTATAAATTGTGTTGGAAGACACCGATGTGATCCCCATTTTCACTGTGTGTGTGAAGGAAGGAGAAAATGTTTGAGCAAGAAAATAAAAAAGTGAGTTTATATTTCATTAATTTCTCAGTTTCTACTCTCACTCCTGGCATGACCTAAGTTTAGAATCCTGACTCGAGGAGGTGAGTGTGCCTCACTGCATGAAGATCTGAACTACGTCTCCTGAGATGAGCCAACCTGTTCTCAGGAAACCCTGCACAAGACCGAGCTGACCAGTTAGTCTTCCTTTTTGATGTGTCAGTGGACCAACATCACCCAGGAGCCAGACACTACCAAAATCCAGATGGTCAGGGCAAGGAATAACAATGGGCTGCTACATCTGCACTGTGAAGCTTCAATGTCACCTATTGTTCTCACCTGGATCTCCGACGATCCCTAATCTTTCATGTACCTCTATCCCCTCCCCTTTCATAGGAGGACCCTGGGCATATTGCATTCGGTTCTCCATGATTTTGTCTAACACGCCCATTGCTATGGAGACCCTGTTGGAAGTAACCTGGTCTGATCACTACCTATTGAAGTTTGCTTGGTCTTCCCTTAGGACTGGGGACAACAATTATAATACTGGTGTCTCCATGGCAAGACCATAGAACAAGGTACTGATCGCAAAATTACAGGGGATTCTGGTACTCTCTACACCTGAACTATCGGGGAATGTTAACAAGGATGCCATCATAGTTAATCAAAGGCACCTTGTGGCGGCAGATATTATAGCCTTTGATAGAGTTTATACTAAAGTAAAACAGTGACTTCCCCCTACAGCACCTTGGTTCTCCTCAGAACTAAGTGCAGAAAGAAAAAGCTGTAAATGGCTTGTAAAGATGTAGTCCACCACAGTTTGAGTAGAGTAGAAAGGTTTATTCCAGTAACAGGTATGTAGATCTAACGGGCCCAGAGGATCAGCACCAACTGAAGCTGATGTTCTAATCCACTGTTCCCCAACATTCTTATTACAGCAAGACACTGAATATAAGAGCATAACAATCCTAACATTCTATACCATAAATGAGGCAAGAGGGGAACACAAGAAATACAATAATTAAAATACAAGGCAATGCATAGAACACCACATATCTCCCCCTTTAACAGAGAGAAGAAAAACAACAACAAAATAATAGGAAAAAGTACAATAATTAATCATGAAATTTGTTAGGAATCCTTCTTACTCTACAACTTCGTTGTAATTTGACATCAGAAGAGGGTGAGGATGAAGACTCCAGACCAGAAGCATTGTCAAATTGAGTGACCTTGGCAAGACGTGAAAAACTCCACCACTGCCCATTGTCAAGTCGAACAGCATGTCCTTTAATTTCAGCAATGTGGTGAGGGTGTCTAAATTTCGACATTCCTTTTTGAAGTAATAAAGGACCTTTGACCCTCACCAAATCTCCAATAGAAAACCTAATCACCTTTCTTTTACCAGATTGACAAAGTTTATCAAATCTAAGGCGATTGGAATTGTCAGAAGTAACTTTAGCTTTAGAAGCTTCAGTAGAAACAGAAAATTGATCATTAAAAACATTGAGTTTCCAGAAGGGACACAAAGAAGAGGAAACTTTCCTCCCCTCATCAATTCAAAAGGAATGGAACCTGAAACCGAGTGGGGGTGGTCCTATGTGCCCAAATCATGTTTCGCACAGCAGTTTCACAATCACCATGACTATTGAGAGTACTTTGCACACATTCAACCAGAACCCTATTGAACCTCTCAACTTTCCCATTGGATTGGGGATGATAAAGAGGTGTGCGTAGATGTTTAACACCCAGTTTGGCCAAACATTCTTGCATGGAAACAGAAGTGAATTGCACCCCATTATCAGTTAAAATCTCTTCCAGAACCCCTTCTCTCGAAAAAATATCTTGCAGTAAACGAATGACAGCTTTGGAATTGGAATCAGATACCCCTCTTACTTCCACCCATCTGGAAAGATTGTCAATAAGCACAATGAAATACCTCATGCAGTTAGGCAAAACATGAAATGGACCAAGAAGATCCACAGAGATTCTTTGCCAAACCCTGGCTGGACACAGAACAGGTTTGGGTATAGGAGTACTAGTAGTGAGATGCTTATCACTGTAACAACATTGCACACAATTCTTGACCAAATTATCAATATCCCGGTCCATACTGGGCCACCAGAAATCATTTCTGATTCTGCGCTTGGTAGCATTCATGCCCAAGTGACCCGAATGAGCTGTTTCCATTATTCTCACTTTGAATACAGCAGGAGGAATGAGTTTATTGTCTCTGACCAGCAGATCATTCTCAATAGAAAGTTCATTGGAAATTTTACAGTATGGTTGTACTTCAACGGAAAGGGCTTTCTCTTTAGGCCATCCCTTAACATCAAAATCCATCACCTGCCTCAAGACGGGGTCATTGGATATAGCATCTTGCCAAAGTGACATATCAGGACAAATTACAGTATCATCCACATTGGCAATAATGCACTCTTCAATATCATCAGAAATATCAGTGGTAGCAAGGGGATTATCCATTGGAAGTCTGGATAGGAAATCCGCCCTGATGTTTTTACCACCAGCAATATGAAGTACAGCAAAGTTAAATTCTAGAAGTTTGGTGGGTAACCTAGCCAGTCTGGCCGTGGATTTTTTGATTTTAGAGCCAGAAAGGATGTCTACTAAGGGTTTATGGTCCGTCCTAAGCCAAAATTTTCTTCCCCAGACATAAGATTTAAATTTTTCAATGCCCCATACACAGGCAAGCATCTCTTTCTCAATAACCGAATATCTTAATTCAGCTTCTTTCATTCTTCTAGATGCAAATCCTACAGTGATTTCCCTTCCACCATCCATCTGGGATAAAACTGCACCCAAACCATAGGCACTGGAGTCAACAGTTATGAAGGTGTCACGACCCTCCACGTAAGCTTGAAGAGCTGGAGCCGATAAAATACACTCTTTAATTAAAATAAAGTGTTCTTGACATGTAGAAGTCCAAATGAATTCTGAACCCTTTTTCAAAAGGTTTCTTAAACATTCAGTGAGACTGGAAAAATTCCTAATAAACTTTGAATAGAATTCACAAAGACCTAGAAAAGATCGCAATTGATCTTTGTCCAAAGGGTGTGGAGCATTAACAATACCCTGAACTATGCTTGGTTTGTGTTTGACACCATCCTTAGTGAGCACGTGACCAAGATATTCGATCTCATTCACTGAAAAAATACATTTATCTTCTCTTAGAGTAACACCATTGCTCTGGAGAGTTTGAACAACAAGATCCAAGACTTGGTTATGTTCTAGTTCTGAGCTCGTATGTACAAGGATATCATCCTGGAAAATTACAACATTGGGAACATGTTGGAACATCATAGTCATGACTTTTTGGAAAACAGAAGCAGCCGAGGCCAGTCCAAATGGCATCCGGCAAAATTGGAATGTGCCATCAGGTGTTGCAAAAGCTGTAAGATGACGGGAATTTTCGTCAAGTACTACCTGATGGTACGCCGAACGCAAATCCAATTTGGAAAACCATTTGGACTGACCTACAGCAGTGATGAGATCATCAATACGAGGTAATGGAAAATTCTCTACCCAAATAGCTTTGTTGAGAGATCTTAAATCAATACATAAACGAAGTTCTCCAGACCTTTTCTTGGCTAAAACAATGGGAGATAACCAAAGAGTGGCATCAACACATTCGATTATGCCATCATCAATCATATTGTTAAGCATAGTGGTAAGGTCACTTCTTATACTATGAGACACATTCCTCAATCTGTGTTTAACTGGGGATTCACACTCTTTAACTTTAATAGAATGGACAAAATCTTTTATTTTTCCAATCTTTTTGGCAAAAACTTGTGAATGTTTATCTTTCCATTGAAACAGAATCAGAAATTGAATTAACCAAAGAAACAGGATTTTTCTGACCTGGTCTTATGATCATGCCAAATTCAGCTTGGTGCCACCAACCTAAAACATTGATACCTTTAAGAGCAACATAAACTTTGCCATGGATAGTTTTGTTTTGAAACGTTATGTCAGCCCAAAAATAGCCTGCAAGATCAATTCTGCTACCCTCAAATGTAGTAGTAATGACATAGGGGGTAGCAAAACCATGTTAGACCAAGATTGTTTAAATTTATCAATAGAGATAATGGTGATTCTGGCACCTGAATCAATAAGTAATGAAATATCATGAGACTGTATGGATACTTGAACAAGAGGATCACCAAATGTTTTATCTGAATGTACATTGTTGATGTTCAAGTATTCCACAGAGACAACAGATAAGGATAATTCTTCCATTCTTTTATCAGGCTCATCAGGAATTTCATTAGAAGGAAGATCATGAACGCTTCTAACAGGAAAACGTTTGCCCCCTCTGCACACTTTTCCAAAGTGACCAGTCTTTTTACACTTGTAACATTCTTGGGAAATCGCAGGACAATTTTTGAAATTGGAAAGATGAGACGGAGAGCCACATCTGTAACAGTGAAAACCAGAAGGAACAAGTGTAGAAGACTTGTTCTTGTCAGAAAAATCTTTACCTTTTCTTTGCTTGACATCACTAATAGACTGAGCGGAGGAACGAGAACTAGTGGTAGCTACCGTGGAACAAGTGTTGGATTCTAATTGTTTAGCATCCAACTCAGACCGCTCAATACTTTTGGCGATGTCAATAGTTTCATCTAAAGAGGGGTTTTTGCATGAGAGTAATTTCTTTTGAATTCGTTTAGAATAACATCTGCAAACAATTTGATCTCTAATTAGTTGAGAAGTAAAATCCTCAAAATCACAATAACTAGCTAAAACCTTTAAAGCAGTAACATAAGTGTCTATGGATTCACTTAGAGATTGAACACGAGTAAAAAATTTGTGTCTGTGGACAACCAAATTAACTCTACCTTCGAAATATGTACTCAGTTGTTTAAGAGCTAATTGGTATTCATCCATGTCACCACTGTCATGGCCAACATAAACAGGTAAGTGATCATAAACATTTTGGCCCTCAACACCTAGATAATAGTAAAGAAGACTACGTTTTCTATCTGGTTGGAACTTCATACCATCAATAGCTCCTAGATAAGCATTAAAAGATCTGAACCACAATCGCCATTTTAAAGGTGGTTCTCCAGGATCTTGTAAAAAATAATTGGGAGGAGTACCCGTTTGCATGGTGTAAGAAACGAGAAACAAAAAAAAAATAGGAGTAGTGTTACAAAAGATAGACTGCAGATCCTTTAGTTGTTGCACTTCCTTAATAGTAAGAAGTGATGCAACAAAGTCAGCATTTACCATACAGGAGCAAAAATTTTGGAGTAGTGTTGGAAAAGATAGACTGCAGAATTTACAGCACGTAGCAGCAGGAGCAATATCCCACGGCTGTGTATACAGAAGATTGCACAACATACTGTGTGCGACGGAAGACTGGCAGACACGTAGCAGCCGGAGTGGTATCCCACAGCTGTGTACACTGAAGATTGCACAACACACTGTGTGCGACAGAAGACTGGCAGGTACGTAGCAGCCGGAGCGGTATCCCACGACTGTGTGTACTGAAGACTGCACAACACACTGTGTGCAATGGAAGACTGGCAGGTGCAGAGCGGAGCGGTATCCCACGGTAAAGCGCGTAGAGCGCTGCCTCTGTTTGGCTTCCTGGACAACAAGGAATAGTGATGTCGAGGAAGGTATCCAGGGAAACCAAGATGCTTGGAGAATGCGAGCGTGAGTAGAATCAAGTTGCGCTCGAGAAGACGCTCGAGAGGGGACACAGAGAAAAAAAAAAGAAATTCAAAAGTCAACACGGACGCGTATTAACATTGGCTTGACTTTGAAGCTGGAAATAAAGTCAAGGTGGAAACGGTGCTGAAAACAAGTGCGCTAGTTCGGAATTTGAACTGAAGATAAAACGGACAGCGCGGAGTCATGTGAACTGTGAAGGCAGGGAAACAAAACAATCTCTGGGCCCGTTGAGAAACAAAATAAAAACGCAGTACCTCAAGAAAGTGGAAACGCTGGAAGAGAGCTGCGTTTTCCTGGAGAGCAGGTCCAATCCCAAGATCGTCGCCAAATGTAAAGATGTAGTCCACCACAGTTTGAGTAGAGTAGAAAGGTTTATTCCAGTAGCAGGTATGTAGATCTAACGGGCCCAGAGGATCAGCACCAACTGAAGCTGATGTTCTAATCCACTGTTCCCCAACATTCTTATTACAGCAAGACACTGAATATAAGAGCATAGCAATCCTAACATTCTATACCATAAATGAGGCAAGAGGGGAACACAAGAAATACAATAATTAAAATACAAGGCAATGCATAGGACACCACATGGCTCGAAAGAATTTGGAGAACTCATTATGACAATGCAGATAAAGTATTATATAAACAGGCTCTGGGGAATTACCACTATAATATCACATTAGTTTGGTGCAAGTTTTATACTCTGCAAATTACAGAAGCCAACAATAGTCCTAAGGAAATGTTTTAAATTGTGTCCCGTTTTATGGACCCTAAAGCACGAGCCTCCCCACCAGAAATGAACCCCACGTTAGGTCAGAAATTAAGTGATTTCGTTGAAGATAAAAAAGTTAAAATTCAGACTAATATACTGGTGTCTCATTCTTTCCACCCCATGGCTCCTGCCTCTTTGCCTCCTGTCCCCATTCAGAACAACATGCTGCTCTCTTTTACTACTCTGCGTGAGGAAGAAGTGAAAGTGCTCTTTCTGTCTTCCAAATCTGGCTCTCCCTTAGATCCATGTCCTCTTCACATCTTTTTTTTAATTTATTTTTTATTGAGAGTTCAACTCATGGTTCAATTTACATATACAGAGTAAAGTGCATAAGTGCTCAGTATAAATTACATTTGACGACATATCACAAACACAGATCAATCTTAGAACATAATCAGTATCAAAAAGAAAAAACAATGAATTAAAAGTACATAAGATCCAGAAATATCCAAAGAAAGTCGCAAGTTGCATAGTTTCTAAAAAAGATTCTTTTTACCCAGATCCCAAATTAATTTCCTATGGAATTCCAGTGTTTCTCGAATTTCCTAAGAGACCCTAGTCTAAAGCGTACCGTCTCTCTAGCTCTTTAACTTTATAGAGTTTAGCTCTCCAGGCTTGGAAAGTAGGTACATTGTTGCTACGCCAGTTTTGTAAAATTAATGATCTTGCCACCAGGGCAGATATAAATAAACACTCTTCTTGCATAATGTTCATCGTAGTATTTGGAGAGCATCCCAGAACTGCAGCGTAGTTATCAATAGTTAGGGATTGTCCTATAGTTGTTCTGAGATATTTCTCAATTTCTTCCCATAGGTGCTTGATTTTTGGACAATCCCAGACAATATGAGAGCAGGTGCCTCCTCCCTCCCTGAAGCAGTGAAAACACCTATCGTCAATCTGAGGGTATATGTTATGTAGAAATGATGGGAGTCCTATATATTAACCATTTTGTGTAAAATTGCATTCGCTTAAAATTAGCACCTCTGAGTACTGTAGCGTTTAGTTTGTTAATTCTATTCGACGCTGCTCTAGAGATCTGCAGACCTTCTTTTTTCTGCCATTTATCTCGAGCTTTTTTGTAGATAGCAGCAGATTTGCTATCATTAAAAATTCTCACCTAAGTGCTTACTGACCGTTTGTCAGTGGCTTCTAGCACTTTGCTTAGTTCTAAACTTGCTGTTAACGTTCTAGTGTCAATACTTTCTAGAAAATGCTTCATTTGGATAAATGACCATTTAAGCATGTCCCTGGAGTGAAGCAGCCCAATTTCTATCTCGGGCCACTTTTTCCAGGAATCTGAGTTAAGAAAGTCTCTCACTTGCCTGTACCCATTCTCCTCCCACTTCTTTAATACACCGGTTTGAAACAGCTTGTCCTTCCCGGTGTAGAGATGAGCCAATCTTGGGAAGCCATTTATCCTGGGGATACCGTAAAATGTTAACAATTGAGTTTTTTGTTTAAAAATCCATTGGGGGGGCGTGGCCAAGATGGCGAGCGGGTAAGACGTGTATTGCTTCGTCTCCCCGCTCGTCGATGCCCGATTTGCCCTGCGACCGCAATACTCCCGCCTAAGAAGAGCGTCGGGAGTGGAGGAACTGCTCCCCAGCATGTCTGCCGCTTTGTAGAAGAGAAACTGCAGCTGGGGATCGTACGGCCCTCGTGAGCGGTGCGAGGCAGCGGAGCGCCGAGAGTGAAAGAAAATGGCGCCCGGACCCCGATAGCGGCTGAGGCTGGCCTCTGACGGGCAACGCGGGCG
Organism: Calotriton arnoldi; assembly: GCA_963921515.1. NCBI lineage: Eukaryota > Metazoa > Chordata > Amphibia > Caudata > Salamandridae > Calotriton > Calotriton arnoldi. Next base: position 17,313 of record CAWUFW010021296.1, on the reverse strand, counting down.
GCCATTCCTGCGGGTGGCACCGGAGGCGCGGCACAAGCTGACGGGTGAGCGCCTGTCTTTAGTGCTCCAGGGGCCCCCCGGGCGTACAGGAAGACCCACCCGCCCGTGGGCCAGAGGGTGAGGTGGTGTGGGAGCGGCCTGGAGCAAGCAACGAGGCCGCTACCGAGAGAAGATTGACGCGGCGCATCACGGAGCGACGGCCGCGAGGCAAGGCGGCGTTTCGTGGAAGGACCGGCGGCGGGTCCCGGAGCGCTCATCCCCCTCTCTGCGGTGGTGGCATCTGGAGCACAGAGAGCGGCGGAGCACGACGCAGCGGCGGACGCCCCTTGTCCTCAGCTGGACGTGAGTGATGGTAAGGGGCGCCGTGAGTGGACGGGGGCTGAGCGGCGGGAGCAGACTGCGGCCAGAGCATTCGGCTGGCTTGGACTGCCGTGCCCTCGTGGGACCTGCTGAAGCAGAGGAGAGAGTGCGGAGAGAGGTCTGGCGGCCCCCGGGCCTTCGGGGAGGCCCTTCCCTGTAGACAGCACTTCGGTCTATCTTTGCGGCCTGGGCTGAGCTGACGGCGTGGTGGTGGAGCCTGAGTGCTGCTGAAGAGGCGGGCAGTGGAGCGAGGGGCGCACCGGCGGTGCAGAGACCTGGGCCTTCTCCCTGACGGGCCCCGATCACACTTACAAGCCTGAGCCCGGTGGACCTGATCTGGAGGTAGATCCTGGGCGCGCCCAGCGAGGTGAACTGCGGGCCTGGGGGAGTGCCGCGTGACCGGCGTGGGAGGCCGCCCCGACCCCGGTGGCGCCTCTGCGAGGTGAGATGCTTGGCGGACACTAAGAGCTTGGCCCCCGCCTTCACAGGGCAGCTGTCGGCCACTACAGAAGAGAGGCGGCGGGAGTAGAGGGAGGCTCGGGGGGCCTTGTGGAGGGCGGTGTGATACCATTACCCCGGGCTGAGGAGCGGGGCCCTGCCGCAATCGCTGTCTCCATCTGTTGCCCGGCTGGTGGAGGGGTCCGGAGCTGGAGTAGGACAACCAGAGCAGCCCTGTTCGGGCTGGTGCTCCCCGCTGCATTCCCACAGTACCGCAGCAACAGAGAGCCTGTGGAGCGCCGCGCTGACGCCGCAGGCTCGGGAGGGACCTCACTTGACGCTGTGGCCAGCCTGCCGGACACTCCTGGAGGGGCCAGCCCGGTAGCAGCCTGTTGGAGGTCATGTCCCGCAAAGAGGCAAGAAGGAACGTACTTTGAAGGACATGCTGGCTAAACCGTCCCCGGTCAATGCTGACCCGGACGAAGTTGATGCCCCCATAACTAAATCCTTCTTAGAGACCCTATTTAATACTCTCCGGGAGGATTTCCAGACTCTGAAAAGCGAGGTGGCGGGGGAGGTTCGAGAGCTCCGGCGAGAGGTAGACTCCTTGGGCGACAGGGTGGCAGCCATTGAAGATCAGGAACATGCCCAATGTGAGGAGGTCTCGCAATTGCAGCAGGAGGTGCTCCGCCTGCGGGACCAACAACTGGACCTGCAGGCCCACACTGAAGACCTCGAAAACCGCTCTCGGCGGAACAACATCCGCGTCCGTGGAGCACCTCCGGACGCAGAGGGGTCGGACATTACCCAGTACCTACAGGGCCTATTCCGCGAGATCCTGGCAGCCCCACCAGAGCTGGAGATATGCATAGACAGAGCCCACAGGGTGGGCCTGCGTCGCGGACCTAGGGCTCCGCCACCGGATATATTGGCCTTCCTCCCGGATTACCCCTTGAAGGAGCGCATTGTCAGAGAAGCTCGCCTATGACACCCTGTCCGCTACCAGGGCCACCTCATCACTTTGTACCAGGACCTTGCAGCCAGCACATTACAGAAACGGAGAGACTTTAAAGACGTTACGGCACATTTGAGGGAGAAGGGGGTGGCGTATTCCTGGGGACATCCCTTCCGCATCATATTCAAGTGGAACGGCGAACTTCAGCAAATCCGCTCGCTTTCCGAGGCCTACAAGCTGCTGGGGTTGCCACCACCTTCCCCGGAAACGGAGAGTCTAGCGAGCCAGCGTCGGTCCCCTGCGGGCTGGCAGACAGTGCGGAGAAGGCGATCTATTGGGGCTTCTCGGGGTCCTGACTCAGAAGCCAGAGCGCAGGAACGTAGAGAAGCGCTTGCCACAGTGGTCCGAGATACATCCTCCCATGATGGTGTTTGAGGCAATGGGCGGAGATGTGTACTTTTTTGGGGCTTGAGAGGCGGGCAGGGGGACGAAGGGCCCTGCGGAGCCACTCATGCCACAAGATGCCCTGCGACAACCTTTCTACCACGGGTACACTGCCTTTTTCCAGTGGGCTCGGGACACTTGTGGGGGGGGGGAATAACGTTACAGTTGGGGTTAGGGTGGGGAGTGGGGGGGTGGGTGGGGAGCTGGTGTGTCCAAGGGGAGACAGAGAATGGAAGGTGTGGGGTTACAGGGGAGAGGGTGAGGCTCTATCTTTTAGCTCCAGGCCACGAGCGCAGGAACGGCTGGATGATACCCCCTTGATATGGCAGAATCAAAGTTAACCATCCTCACCCTAAACGTTAAAGGCCTGAATAGCCCCAATAAGCGCCGCTCAATATTGTCTTACCTAGAAAACTCTGGGGCGGACATATGCTTGTTGCAGGAAACGCATTTACTGGCACGCGACTGGCACAGAATGAAGGCTAGAGCATTCCCCCACCAATATTATTCCTCTACACGGGATAAGAAAGCGGGGGTGGCAATATTAGTGTCCAGACGCTTTAAAGGGACAGTGGGGGACAAGGTAGCAGAAATCAAGGGAAGGCTACTCATACATCGGTTTTGGATTAATGGGTTGGCTCTCACAGCGGGGGTTGTCTACGCACCAAACACGGGTCAAGAGGCTTTCCTCAGAACTGCCTTGTCTGCGGCTCTGGAGACGCAGGATAGATTCATCTTGGTAGGGGGGGACCTAAATTTAGTTATGGACACCCACATGGATAGGACTGGCAGTCGGTATTCCCAGACGGGGAGATCTCCTTGGAAGGCAAGCGCTGGTTGCAGGAACGGGGGCTCATAGATCTATGGCGCTCAGCACACCCCCAGTCCTCACAATTCTCCTATTACTCACACGTCCACCACACGTATGCCAGGCTTGACCATTTCTTAGGCTCCACAGAAATCCAGGCACAGGTAAAAGATGTTTACATCACAGCGGCGGCACTGTCAGACCATGACGCGGTAGTGGTGACACTAGAGGTCCCCCGGGGGGAGAGGTCTGCGGGTGGGTGGCGACTGCGGGAAGCCATGATATACAAACCAGAAGTGCGGAAGCAACTCCTGGATCGCATTAAAGAGTACTTGGAGATTAACGACACACCGGAGGTCTCCATCGCTACGATATGGGGGGGCACTTAAGGCAGTAGTGAGGGGAGAACTCATAGCTATAGCAGCTGCAGAGAACAGGGAGCGAAGAGTGAAATGGGAGGAACTCACGGCTCAGGTGCTGGCATTGGAGAAAGCTCATAGTCGGACGGGAGCGCCGAGAATTTGGCGACAATTGAAAAGCGCGCGCGCCCTGCTGGCGGGGCTGGACTTAGATAGAGCAGAATATCTCCGACTTAAGCATTCCTACTACACGGGGGGGATAAGGCGGGCCGATTGCTGGCTAGCCGACTGCGAGCGCGGACGATACAGGCAAAGGTAAAAGAGCTCGCGGGGCCGCAGGGTGTTAAAATCGAAGGCGATGCGGAGATAGCACGGGCCTTCAGAGATTACTACGCGGACCTATATGCGGGGGACCCACCAGCTGCCCCACAGGTGGATACATACCTTCAGGGCACGCATACCACGGCGCTCAATCAGCACAACGCTGAGACTCTCAATCGTCCTATTCGAATTGAAGAGGTTATAGGAGCGATCGCTCGCCTTAAACCTTTGAAAGCGCAGGGCCCGGATGGATTCTCAGCCGGGTTCTACAAAGTCTTTTGCACAGCTATAGCGCCAATACTCACCAAGCTTTTTATTTCCTTCACCGGTCCAGGTACGATACCTCCAGAGATGCTCACAGCATCGATAGTGGTACTGCCCAAACCGGGCAAAGACACCGCTAAATGCAGCTCTTATCGACCGATATCGCTGCTTAATGTCGATCTAAAGCTATTTACAGGCATCTTGGCAGCTCGGCTGGGACCCCTCATGCCCGTAATAATAGATCTGGACCAGGCAGGATTTATCCAATCCCGGCAAAGCAGTGACAATACTAAACGTATACTCCACCTCATCGACAAAGCGCACGCACCAAAATGGAGGCCCTTCTCCTCTCGGTGGACGCCGAAAAGGCGTTCGACCGGGTGGACTGGTGCTTCCTGGACAAGACCTTGCTGCACTTTGGTCTGGGGGAACGGTTTAGAGCGTGGGTCCTCAGTTGCTATACTAAACCAATGGCCACTATCAGAGTGAACGGGGCTACCTCCACACCTTTTGAGATACAGCGGGGGACCCGGCAGGGATGCCCGTTGTCACCCCTCCTGTTTGCTCTATATGTTGAACCGCTAGCTCAAAGAATTCGAGACAATCCGGACATAGAGGGTATCCCATTTGGGGGAGAACAACATACTATCAGCCTCTATGCCGATGATATTATCGCCTCCTTGGTGGCTCCAGCACGCTCGGTACCTGCTTTTCTGAGGGAGTTGGAGGTTTTCGGCCGTGTCTCGGGCCTTCAAATCAACGTAGGGAAGTCGTCAGTCCTAACATTCCAAGCCCCGGGAAACCCGTCCCCTCCGCACAGTACAACATATGCTGGAATACCGACATATCCCTCCATCCCCTACTTGGGCATTGAGCTGGCAGCATCCACGACCCAGACTCTACATCTTAATTACTCTAAACTGCTAAGGCAATGTACCAAAAACTTGAACGACTGGAAACGCCGCTCGCTCTCATTGCTGGGGAGGGTAGCAGCGGTAAAGATGTCCCTTCTCCCTAGGGCGCTATACCTCTTTCAGACTATTCCGATCTGGCCGCCTGCGGGAGTTATACAGACGCTACAAAGGGACATCAACCGATTCATATGGAGGGGAAGAGACCCCGGCTACGCAAAGACTTGAGCTACCTAAGGCCGGACGAGGGGGGATTGGGCATCCCTAATCTCCTAGAATACTTCCGGGCGGCGCAATTGCTCTACTTAGTGTAGTGGCAAAAATCTGAATCGGAGAAAAGATGGTTATTTCAGGACAGGGCACTAGCTAAACTAGAGCTACGGAAGGTTCCCTTTCTTAAGCGGAAGGATAGACCTCCTAATCTACGGGGATCTCCCATTACACGGACTGTCTTGAGGGCCTGGGATGGGCTGGCGGAGCGGCGGGGCTTGACAACATTTCCTTCCCCCATGACGCCCTTATTCGATAACAAGGAATTCCCTCCAGGCGCGGACGCAAGGGCTGTTCTCACTCTGGAGGAAGTCCGCGTGCACATTGGCTGGCCACTTTTTCGATTTGGAGGGCGTGCTCCCTTCCACGATCTGCGAGAGGAGTATGGGCTCCCCGAAGCAGAGCGCTTACGTTACCTCCAAATCCGACATTGGCTTCTTCACACTGAGGTCCATCCCAAAGTGGGGAGGAAGCTCACTCGGTTCGAGAAATGGCTATACACCAAAGAATCCGATAAGAAAATGATCTCGGAAATCTATGATATGCTTCGATCCAAGGTCCCTACAGACTCCACCGCGGGCCAGCGGAGATGGGAAAAGGAACTGGGGAGGGAATTGACGAGTAAAGAATGGTCAGACATCTACTATCGAGCGAACCACACTGCCCGTAATACGGCTAGCAGGGAGGCCGCAGTTAAAGTAGCCATGTACTGGCATCTGACCCCGGCTCGCTTGCACAGAGGGAAATCACGAGCGGAGTCCACTCTGCTGGCGGGGCTGTGGTGAAGAGGGTAACTTGGTGCACCTACTTTGGGATTGCCCTGCAATACAAGAGTATTGGAGTTCTATCCTCGAGGACATTGACCGTCAATTTGACACGGCGATACCACGCTTCCGGTGTACACTGTGCTGGGCTTACCTAATCCCCTGACATACCCACTTCGATCGCAACGGGGAAGACAAATGGGTTTAGCACTAGGAGCAGCCACACAGAACATCCTATCACTATGGGGCTCCTCCTCGAAACCGACACGTCTGGGGTGGCTTCACAGATTGTGGTACATCATAGGCATGGAGCGCATACACGCCTCTCTGTCTCACACTCTAGCCAGCTTCACGGACTCTTGGCAGCCACTGCTCTCTCTGCTAGCTCAAGACATGAATGAGATCACATGCCCCAAATATCTTAGACTGCTCCGACTCACCAGCTCGGACGACCAGACGGGAAGAATAGAGGACGCTCACTGACCTACATCCCATATGCGACATCTCACCAAGATTTTAGCGACACACCAGCTCGATGGAGGGGGAGGTGTTCTGGGGGAATCGGGGTACTGTTAATTTTTGTTTCAGTAAAAGGCATTGCATTATTCCACGTAATTGATGGACCCAGTCAAATCTGCTGATCTGAGGGCATGGGAGGGGCACTTCAAGGCCATGATTGCAGAGTGACTTTCATTAGATGGGTCGGGCCTTGCATGTGGACATGAGAACAACGATGTACTTATGCTTATCTTGCTTATTGAATGTACACTCTTTCTGAAATGCCAATAAAACACAGTTAAACATAAAAATCCATTGGAGGACTTTATACCGCACTTTCTTCAGGTTTTTGACTATCCTCATTGGGTCTGTAGTTTTGTACTCCTTTAATATTTTATCCATAAAAAAGTTATCCATCTCTGGAGAGTCAGGCTGGGTATAAAATCTGTGGTTGTTGTGTGCAAAATTTGCGTGATAGTATTCTCTTATATTTGGGAGGGACAACCCTCCCTCCTCAATCGGGTAGTTTAAAGTGGCTAATGCTAGTCTTGGTACCTTGTTGGCCCATAGGAAAGATGTAAACAAACTATCCATCTCTTAAAAAAAAGATGTTATGTTTGTAGTGCACATGGGGCTGCTGAAAATAAAAAGTTGAATAGTGGTAGGATTGTCATCCGTATAAGTGCCACCCGGCCTAATATTGATATTGGAAGTTGATTCCATTTTCCTAGTAAGCGTTTAACTTTTTGCGCCAGGGGGATGTAGTTCAAACTGTATAACTCCTCCACCCTTTCCGACACATATATCCCCAGGTATCTCTTTGGCCCAGAGTTATATACTAGTCTGAAGCTTGGCAGTAAAATGTCAGCGGAGCAATTACATAACAGAATTTCTGTCTTGGCCCGATTTATTTTATAGTCACCTATCGCCTGAAATTCCGAAAAGATCCCTAAAATTTCCTCCTGGGTATGCTCCGTGGGATTTAAAAATAGAACAATGTCGTCGGCATAAAGTTTTATATTGGTCATGCCTTGTAGGGGTGCAGTGTGTGGTATTTTTTGTTTGATAGCTATTGCCAGGAGTTCTATGAATAGGGCAAATAAAATAGGGGATAAGGGACACCCTTGCCTTGTGCCCCTGTTTATTCTACAAGTGCCCACATTTCTAGAGTTGATTGTTATTTGTGCCGTGAACCCTTATATAAGCTTCTTACTATTTGTATAAATCCTTCTGGGAAGCCAAATCTAGCGAGGATTAAAAAAAGACAGTCCCAGGGCACCAAATCACAAGCTTTCTATAATACTCTTATTAAAATAATCCAGTGCTTCTATTAAGAATTTCGTATTAGTAGAAAGTTGCCTCCCGGCCACGAAACCACATTGATCTACATGGATCAGTGAACCCACAATTCCATTGAGCCTGTTTGTGAGGAGCTTTGTGAAAATCTTATAGTCAACATTAAGAAGACTTATTGGTCTATAGGAGTTGATATTTTCCCTGTTTTTATCCTTCTTCAGAATGCTGACTACCACCGCTGTGTGGAAAGAAGCCGGAGGTGCACCCCCCCTTTAATAAGTGGTTAGCAAGTTTAAGGAGTTGTACGTTTAGAGTTGGAGCGAACCTTTTATATAATTCTACTGGCAATCCATCCTCCCCAGTCGCTTTACAGTTAGCCATTGAACCTATCGCTATTTCTATTTCTTCAATAGTAAATTCTTCAAGTATTGTTCCTCTGATCTCACTGTTCAGGGAAGGGATTGGCAGATTGTCAAGGAAGCTTACAATGTGGTCAGGCAGTGTTTGTTGGTCTGTCTGGTAGATTTTCTTATAATGCCTCAGAAAAGCCTCCCCGATGTCCCAGGACCTAGTTAATTGTGCTTTTGATTCCTCATCTCTGAGGTTTTCGATTCTATTTTGGACCTGCTTCTCTTTTGCCTGCCACGCAAGTAATCTCCGTGTTGATTTGCTCTCCTCGTACGTCTTTTGGAGATATGCCATGCTTGCTGTATCCCCTAATACCTAATTGGTAATAATATTCCTGCATTTGTAGTTTCGCTTGCACCAGCTCTTGTTTTGTTGCTGGATTTCTATCATTATTGTTCTCTGTATTTGCTTGTGCTAGCCTTGACTCAATCTCTAGCCTTTTTTCCTTTTTGGCCCTTTGTTGAGGGATTTCTTTAGATGTGATTATCCCTCGTAGCGTAGCCTTAAATGCATCCCACACTGTGCTTATCGAGGCGGTATCTGTATTATTAACAAAGAAACCACTAATTTCGTTAGCTACCTCTGTGCACCAGTTCTCGTTTTCTAAATTAAATTTATTAAAATACCATCTCTTAGGCGTTTTTTCTGGCCCTGCTCCGGCTATTACCATTTTAACTAATACATGGTCTGAGAAGGCATTCGGAATGTGATCGTACATATTAATTGCAAAGCCATGCTAGATCAGGAAGAAATCTATCCTGGAAGCTGTGTTGTATTTTGCCGAGACGCATGAGAAGCCCTGTTTTCCTGGATTTTGGAGGCGCCATGGATCTACCATGTCTAAATCACTTTTACAGCTGGCCACAGCGATAGCCACCTGGGGCTTGTTTTGTTTTCGAGCCCTCTTGGAAGAATCAACTGATGGATCCTGGAGAAAATTAAAATCGCCCCCCCATATAATAGGCCCAGGGATACAGGATAGAGCCTGCTTAAGATGAAGTAGGGGTAGAGGGTTATCGAGAACTGGTGCATAAATTGTATCCAAGGTGAGATTTAACTGATTCAGTTTTCCGTGTGCGAGAACCCATCTGCCCCCTTGGTCCATCTGCGTATTTTTTACTTGGAATTGCACATGTTTACCTACATATATTCCCACCCCCTTCTGTGCACACCCTGCGCTTGACGAACAGTGAAAGCCGGCCCATTTCTGGAAGATCTTGCTCGCATCCGATGCATTCCGGAAATGGGTTTCTTGTAGAAAAATAGCGTCCAGGTTGTGGTTTCTGAGCCAGCTTTCTATTGCCTGGGCCTTACGCTTATTATTCAGTCCATTGGCATTAAAAGAGAGTACAGTAAAGTATTTTCTACTTATTATCAACTACTACTTAAGCTGAGAATTGACCGTATTGTTCTAAGCACAAGATGCTGAAAACATTTCTACCCTGACCTCTCAAACAGCGCTAAGTGTGAGCCTGGCTCCGAGGTATATCTAACACCTTCCCAGGTAGATGCCTCAATCGCTGGGGTAATATATAGTGACTAGTGCGCTTGATAGCAGACACAATAGATAAACAGGTCTCCGAAGCATAGAGAGATTATTACACTCATACCCTGCATATCTTATCTTGCATCTTGACATGGTTAATATCCCTCCAATTAGATACCTTAGCAGCTGTCAAAGTGCATCTAAAGTACATAAAGTGCATAAAGTGACTTGTGCTGTACGGAGAGCATCCAATTGGATTTCATAGCAGCTAGGGATCTAAAGTACATACAAGGTATATACAATACCTAAAGTATCTAAAGTGACTAGTGCTAACATAGATCAATACTGCAAACACAGACCGTAAATATGTTACCCCCCCGGACTCACTTAGCAGACACTATATCCAAATAGAGCCTTCTAAAGTGCATAAACATTTTCTAAAAGCGACATAAGCCTACATGCAAGGTACATAAAGTACCTGAAATGTCTAAAGTGACTAGTGCTACCATAGACCAATTCTGCAGACATAGCCCGTAAACCTGCAACCCCCCCCCCCCCCCAGATTCGCTTAGCAGGCGCTGTATACAGGTAGGGCGTTCTAAAGTGCATATGCATTTCTAAAAGCGGCATGAACCTTCTTATTAGCCTATCCCTTGTTGTAAGGTGCATCTCAAGTGCTTCTACAGTACATAAAGTGCATAAAGTGACTTGTGCTGTACAAACCAATGCCAAAGATAAAAACTTTCAATTGAATCTCATAGCAGCTAGGAATCTAGAGTGCGTGTAAGATATATGCACAATAGATAAACAGGTCTCCAATCCGTAGAGAGATTATTACACTCATAACCCGGATCATAACCCGGATCCCTCCAATTAGATACCTTAACAGCTAAGGTTGTAAAATGCGTGTCAGAGTGCATATAAAATACGAAAAGTGCATAAAGTGACTTGTGCTGTACAGAGAGCATCCAATTAAATTTCATAACAGCTAGAGATCTAAAGTGCATACAAGGTATATACAGTACCTAAAATATTTAAAGTGACTAGTGCTAATATAGATCAATACTGCAAACACAGACCGTAAACATGTTACCCCCCCCAGATTCACTTAGCAGACACTATATCCAAATAGAGCCTTTTAAGGTGCATATGCATTTTCAAAAAGCGACATAAGCCTCCTTTTTAGCCTACCCCTTATTGTAAATGTCGTCTCGAGATTAGGCATATACATCCTGTAATGTTCTATCCCACAGAGATTTTTTGAGCACTCATGAATGAATTCTCTTTTTTGTGATTGCTTCACCCCCTCCACCTTCCTCCCTACCCCCCACCCCCGAAAGACGGAATTACCCACCATTCCCTCTCTCCCCCCTCTTTACTGGATGCCATTTTGTTGCATCCCTTTGCGCCCTTTGACTCTCCCCCTATCCACCCTTAAACGAGCAAATGGCTGAGGTATTGAACTATTTGACTGCCCCCTTCGGGACCCGAGCTGAGCCTCACTCTCGTCAAGCTGACAGTTCTGCAAGAAGTAATTGAGCATCGTGGGCATCTGCAAAGATGGGAAATTTCCCTTTAGCCAGTACTTTATGCTTTGATTGCTCAACTATTGCTGCCTGGGCTCCCCTCCCCTTGAATAGGTCAATCATCTTGACAAAGTCTTTGCGTCTTCGTGCTGAGGCTGCTGACATGGTCGAGAATATTTTGAACTGTGGAGTTTCTGTGGTGGAGAAGGATCTCTTTGCTATAGCGGTACTTAATATTTTTTCCTTAACTCTACAGTCCGCAAAGTTAAGCAGTATTGTCCGTGGGAATTTAGCATTGGATTGTTTCTGTGCTGGGATTCTATGGGCTCTGGTGATTGTGAGGTCCCCTTGTAGCTCCAGCATTACTTTCCTCAGTAGTGATTCGGCCCACTTAACCACTTCTGTGCCTTCACATCCTTCCGGAATTCCCACTAAACGGAGGTTTGAATGCCTGTTGTAGTTTTCTAAGTCCTGGAGCTTTAGTTCCATCTGACTTTTGCTTCTGTTCAGAGCTTGCACGTCTTGCTGTACAGCAGACAGTTTGTCCTCTAGGTCAGAGATGCAACTTTCGGCCTCTTCTAGTCTCTTCTGGGTGCTAGACATATTCTCTTCCAATTTAGCCAATCTTTTGTGCAGCTGCGCAATCTCCAATGCCTGGGACTTTTTTAAGTCCCTGATTTCATTCAATATAGTTAAAAGCATTTTTTTTAATTGATGCTTTTCGGCTTACCCCCCCCCCCCCACTCCAGAATGTTTTCCACTGATGGGCTCACTGTACTTTCTTAATTTCTGCTGGCTGTAGCCCATGAGAACTTCTCTAATCGCTGAATGTTTTGGGGGGGAGGTGTACCTATGGAAACATTTCGAGAGGAATTGGTCTTATCTTGCGACTGTAACGATCTAGCTTCCTCCTCAGCATCAGTTTGAACGGAATCCTTGGGGACCATGGTCTTGGTTGTGATCTGGTGCTTTTGGTGCTTATGGAAGAGAGGGTATTGCTTAGGACTAAGCGGGGCTTCATCATTTGCGCTCTGCAGCTTCCTGCCCGTGTCTTGGCCTATACCACTCTGTATCTCCGTTCGTGGATCTGGTGAATGGCTGTGGGCACCTTCCTCTATTTCCAAATCTGATGTATACTCAGCATCTGAGGGGTTGTCTAACTTATCTTGTTCAGTCTGCTTTTCTTTTTCGGCTAACACTTTAGCCTTTAGCTCCATCCTCTGTTGCGCATTCCTCTGACCTCTTCGTACCCCTCTAGGAGCAGGGGAGGGAGTAGACTGGCCCGGCATCTAGGAAATCCCCTTTTTTCCCCCTGCTTTGGACTGTTTTGTGCGCATTCTCTTACTCCTTCCTTGTAGTGAAGGGGAGGCAGAAGGAGGTAACGCTCCAATGACTTATATTTGTACGCAATACCGTTAGAGGACGGAGTACAGAGGTAGGTCTCTCTGTGCATGTATAGAACTAGGCAAGTACATAGGTCTTGGGGTCCAACTGTAAGAAAGTTCAATTCGCTAGCCCAAAAACTGCTTTCTCCTGCTTACATTGCGCTGTATTATAGGGGACACCGGGAACGACAGGGAGGGGGGTTGCATACTAGGCCTGCTGTATTGCCTGGAAATTTGCCTGAAAGTTTTTTACTACAATTTATTGTCCAACTTGATTCCAGCTTTTACAGCTTACTCCCCCCCTCCACTGACTGGCTTACTTGCGCCGCGTCGGTGTCCTAGCGCTCATTTTACAGAGGAAGCGCCTGTAAGCAGCTTCCTTCCTCCAGATTGCGGCACTTCATAGAGGGCGGGGGAGTCACCGTGAGCAGCCGTGAGCAGCCGCCGCTATCGCCCTCGCCCTGTCCTCGTCCTTGTCCTTGCAGTCCACACAGTTTTTACTCTGACCTCTGAGACATGGAGGGGGCTGCCGCTACAACTTACGTTCGCGGGTAAAGCGCACTGTGCTTCCCGGTTCGGTGAAGGAGCTCTGTACGGCTTCTCAACATCTAGACGTCAGCTCTCAGCATTGGACAGGAAGTGGGCGGATCATGGTGAGAGCCTGCGGCCGCTAGCGGCTACGTGTGTGGGCCACGCCTGCCGCCATCCGCGGGTCGCTTGTCCTCCACATCTTGAGGTAAACTGTGGATGTTACTGGTCCAGTGTATGAGAAGGTATTTAATTCTTCCTTACAGACTGGGATGGTACCTGATATTTGGAAAATGGCTAGTGTTGGCCCCTTGCTGAAAAAGTCTATGGTCGATTGTAAGACTCTGTCCAATTTCAGACCCATTTCTCTTCTCCCTGCAGCCACCAAGAGTCTATTGTAAATAGGCAACTATCAAAGTTTGTAGAATCTAACCATCTTCTCCACCCATCCCAATCTGGCTTTCATGCACGCCACAGCACTGAAACCGCCTTGCTGGAAATTACTGAGCCCTTGAAGCTGTCTTTAAACCAGGGCCACATCTCCGCTCTCATTTTATTTGACCTATCGGTGGATATTGATACTGTCTCTCACAACAGTCTGCTGCACTGTTTGACTAATATTGGACTTGGGGGAATGGCCTTGAAATGGCTTACTTCTTTTCTAAAAGTCAGAGAACAGTCAGTGTGGACAAAGGCACATTTTTCCGAGGCCAAACCACCCAAATGCAGGGTATCCCAAGGATCCGCACTGAGTCCTACACTGTTCAATATCTATGTGCCCCCTCTCACTGCATTGGTGGAATCATTCTGCGTCAACATCATCTCTTATGTGGATGATACGCAGCTAATGTTTTCCTATGAGGATGCTAGAGACACTACAAAGGAATCTTTTCCAGCGTGCATGAGGGCGGTTCTCTGCTGGTTTAGGGACAACCACCTGCAATGCAATCCAGACAAGACCGAAATTCTTCTCTTCGGCTTAATCCCAGTCCGGGTTGATTCGGATCTTGGCCTACTGAAGGCCCAACTCCTCCTCTGCCTGCACAAGGGGCCAGTAATCTGGGAGTAATTTTTTATGATAAACTCTCTTTTAAGGACCAGATTCTGTCAGTAGTTAAAAACAGTTTTTTGGATTTTAAGGGCACTCAAACTATTCTTACCCCCTCTGCCACAGGATGCTCCCAAAATGGTAGTCAGAGCCACTATTTTATCTAGATTGCACTGTGCTAGTGTTTTATACCTGGGTCTATCTATTCCTTGATCCAACAACTTCAGGTAATCCAGGACACGGCAGCTTGTCCGCTAGTGTTTAATCTTCAGAAGAGCACTCCAACTTCACAATATCTTATCCAATTACATTGGCTACCTGTCCACAAGAGGATCATGTTTAAAGCATTATTGCTTGCACACAATTCTCTTCACAGCTCTGGCCCTCGCTATCTGAGCAAAAGAATTCAGAAATACATGCAAAATAGGAACCTGTGATCTAGCAATGCTCATTTGATTTTGGTCCCTTGCTTCAAAAAATCAAGGCGTGGTGGTGCGTCCTTCTTGGTCTGTGTGGCCAAAATTTGGAAGTTTCTTCCTGTGTAACTCAGGAGGTTAGTGAATGAGACTGCCTTTCATAAATTATTAAAAACGCATCTTTTCAATCAGTAATTTCTTTTCTGTCCTCTTCTAGTCACATGTTGTAGCACTGGGATACTCTATGAGTATCTGTGCATTTTACAAGTCATGCGGTTCATTAATTCATTCATGTTTAGTCCAGGATCTAACAGTCCCAAGCTGAGTTAATCAACTGTCCTGACCCTCCATTTTCCTGTGTACCCTTGGATGTGGGAGACCCTACAATTAGTCTCTGCATCCCATGGGCTATCCTTCCTTGACCTCTTCCACTACATCCTGCCAGTTGCCTGCAATTCTATAGTCATGTGGCAATGTAGGAAGGCCCAATTAACCCCACTCGCCCAGCCCACCCATGGAAAATC
The DNA here is from genome assembly GCA_963921515.1 of Calotriton arnoldi. Lineage (NCBI taxonomy): Eukaryota > Metazoa > Chordata > Amphibia > Caudata > Salamandridae > Calotriton > Calotriton arnoldi. The sequence continues at coordinate 2,304 of CAWUFW010021296.1, read as the reverse complement.
AATTTATTGCACTCTGGTAATAGGGCCATTTGTGACTTCTCATAGTGAGATCACAACCACGAACCTTGGAATGTATACAAATGTGAAACTGTTTCAATCCCTTTGGGACACCTGCCATAATGGTTACATGTGGATAACGCAATTTTTTACGTGAAGACTGTTGCGTAAGACGAATAATGGATGCTACCACCAGAAACAGTAAGGACAGACCATCAAACGCATCTTCCCCAAGGACTATGTGTTTGCAATATAAAAGATTTCCCACTGGGGATACCCCCTTTTATGGTGTCACATAGCCACCAGGACTGTAGGGCAATCTGAGAGCCTGTACCTGGCTAGAAATATGAAAACCTTGCCCTATCTGAGTGGTTCGTGACTCATTTTGAAGTGCTACATCAACACAGACCTGTGTGAATCCTGCTGGGGTGCTGACTGCTGCCCTTTTTCCTCAAGGCAAGGGCTAAGCATTGTAGCCTGCTAGAGCTTCACTGCACTGTCCAGCTGTTGCTACTGACTTTGCTGGCACAGAGTTCCCCGGCCTCAACAAAGCAATTTGGGTGGAACCCCATCCTTGTCGCCAAATTGTAGTGACACAGTCACAATGAAGAGGCAGGAGACGTACCGTGTTCAAGTCTTTAGTTTATTGGCCACAGCGTCCGCAGTTCAGCAGCAACTGACAAGAGAGAACATAACCAGAACTCAAACCCCACACCACATTCCACATTCCAGAGGGGAAGTTCTGGAATGTGGAATGTGTAATAAATTACATCACCACACAGTCCAGGGGGTCCAACAATGCTGACCCAGACGATTTTGTAGTAAAAGTTTTTCTTTTGTGGTTGCTACTCGCTATCTTCAGCTGCAGTAAGTTACGAGCTGAGGGATATTGTCACCATTTATTCTCTATCCACCTGAGAGATTTTCTAGAACATTGGAATGTTGAGCGCTCTATTGTAGACATTGGAGTGCTCCGGGCTTCTAATGGTTGGCAGAAGCCGGGAGAGCAACATTCCAATGTTGTTTTCCTTTCACAGCTGCTGCTGTGAACAACGGCCTCTTGGAGCATGAGGGGATTTAAACCCCCTCGGGCTACGAGAGGCCTTTGCTTTTACTAATTAGAACAGTCTGTCCCCTAGGGGCGGAATGTTCTAATAGCCTTAGAGCCCTCCTAGCGGGCTCTACCGGCCATCAAAAGGCCCGCTCCCTTACTAAAGACCCTCGTCTTCGGCTCGAGCCATTAACGCTGGAGCAGGCCTTTAATGGCGAGTAAAGCCTGCTAGGTCGGGCTCTAAGGCTATAATATCTCTTTGGAGAGCCTAGAGTGAAGAGAGTTTCGGTCTCTTTTTTATGATGAAGCAGGTCTTTCATGCAGTGATTATATTTCACTGTGGAAATGTTAATATTTTGGTTAGGGAAGACGGGAGGAAGAGTGTTTGTCGCCCTAGTGATCCTAAGGTCAACATCAACATTTGAGTGCCTCAGAACCAAATAACGTACTTTTTAGGTTGATCAAAAGTACCTGAGCAAAAAGCTTGAAATACAGTGGGAGGCAGTGTGCACTACTTTGTGGCTTCAAGAGTGCTTACCACATCCTCTGCTTCCTTCCTGATGCAGTGTAAAAGGAAAACTAAGGTCTTTCATTTGAGCCAGACTGGTGCTGAGGTGCACGTCATAAGAAATTAAGTGCATACTTTTTTCTGTAATAGTGCAAAGTTTAGGGCTCTCATGTCTTCCTCTGTCACCCTTGTACAAAGTAGACATGCAACCACCATTTCTTGCTGGATTGCTGTTGATATGTTCATGGTTTTAAGTACTTTGTACATCAAGGAACGTATGAAATGGCGAGTGAGAGTATGTGTATGTGTGACAGGGAGAGCCAGTGTATTATTAGTTTCCAAGCAGGAAAGTGCTACAAGGTATCCTGTGGCATTTTCCTGTCACTGTGAAAGAGAACATGCATCCACCGCTTTCAATTTCCATAGGTTTTGGGACACTGCACTTGGCTTATGTTTTTTAAGTCTGCTGTACAGACAGCTTTAGCTGTCTCCCAACCTCGTGTAATCAAAAATATAGTAAAGACTTGGGCCAGGCCCTTTCAGCCACTAGTCTGTTAGAGTGGCATTTAAATGTTGGTCCAGCCACGGCCTGCTTGTGTGTGGCATGTACATCTAGGATGCGCTTGATGCAGCGCGTACAATAAAAACTATTCTCCTCCTAGGTTACTTATAGGTCATCCAGGGGCAAACTATATTTCTCATATCCACATGACGATGGGGCCCATAAACATCGTCTAACACACACACA